>OZ023315.1:28399597-28492055 GCA_964007375.1 Ophion obscuratus
AATAAGACATTTTAGGTGGTGCAAATTTGCACCTGTGTGGTAACTACGGGATAAACATGTGTAAAACATCTTAGAAAGAAAACTAGAACAGCTTAACAGTTATTCCATCGTAAAAATCACCTCCAAAACGGCGTTCTAGATAACAATGCTGCCTCAACCAACCATCATCGCCACAACTAACAGTATTTCGAACTAATCCATGTCAGGGAAAAAACGATGGTAACGAGACAACGTAACGCTTCCGGGCAAGACCTGTTTGCCGCGGGTTTCTTTTGCTTCTTTTTCTTTCCCTCCGCCGTACCGCCATAAACGTCCCTCCACGCTTTGCCGAGCAGACTCGGCGCGGAAAACATTCTTCGACTCGAATGTTTCGCGTTGCGCGTTAATTCTCCCTTCCGGGTGTACGGGAAATACGAGAAGGGGTTGGAGAAATATATGCGGTTGGGTGTTGCACAGACTAAGGGGTATTTGGCAGGATACTCTGGGTGTTAAGCCGAACTGTTCTACATTAAGAAGCCGGAAATGCCCGCCAGCCATACACGCACACATACGGAAGGAACATTTTCCCCTGAAAAGCTCCTCTCAAGCTTCCCCGAACAATAACCGGCTAACCAGTTACACGCCCGGTGGGAATGCCCTCGTTTACACTTACCACTCCCGCCAAAAGAGAGAAAGAGAGAGAGAGAGAGAGAGAGAGAGAGAGAGAGAGAGAGAGAGAGAGAAGGATGCGGGTAAGTGGGAGACATTTTTGACGCCAACCCCATCCCTTAGCTCTACAACTAGACGCGAATGAATCCAAACTAGGCGAAGCTTCTCGAGTTACGCGTTTTCCCTGTTGGCAAGTAGGCTTGCTTGAAACGCATGAATTAGTCAAGGTCCTACTAAAGCTTCTCTCAATCCTTTCAGATGCTGCCGAAAGAGCCAATTAATTACTAAAAACCAACAAACAGAAAGGAAATCACTTGGTTGAACGAAGTTGTTCATTCACAGGTGGCCAACAACATATTCAAAATAAACACTGACATATTTGATTATTTCGAGTGTTCGTTCGATCTTAAAATAACCAAATATGCAATTTTTGCAAGAAATAATACGTTGACATCGCCCAATTACGGATTTCGCCAACTCAAGTCATTTTTTTTCAGTTCGTAAGACTTTTACCCAATCCTCTGTTTTTTAAATCAGGTACATCGGTTTTTTTAATTCATAAAATATAACTCTTTATTTTGGTATATTTTTCTTCAATTTCTCGCCTACTGTGACGCTACTATACGAAAGCAATGTTTGTATTTTTTCGTTGTACTGTAGTCGCAAACATCCTCAAAGTGCAAAACTCTGTCAATTTGATCAGTATATTTCCTTTCTTTCCCAGCATGGGAAAATCAGCGGCCGAGGTTTTCAACATTTTCGCAAATAAAAATTGGATACACATTGTTTTTTAAACTATTACTGATGCGAAACACAGTTGTTCATTTTCTTGAATACGTATGAACCCGCTTCATCTTTCTGGAGAACATCATTTTCGATTTACAGATAATATTTATCAATTCTAACGTTCTTCCGTATGGATCATGAAAGGGACCATATCCCTTTTACTTTTACCCTACATTTGTGACTTCAGTATTTTCGGTTCGTTGAAGAACCCTCACGGTGTTGCCCACAGCCCATTTCGCCTAACATACTACTGTATCGTATGTTGCTCGAGGGCACGAGAGAACTGTGGAAATGTGACCGGGCATTCTCTGCTTTGTGCCCGGCCCTGACCGAACTTGTTTGATTTACTTGACCGGGCCCTCCCATGGAACAAATCGGAAAGATCGCAAAATCGTTTTTTACGGCTAACCCCCATCGATGTTTGGAAATTACAATATTCTGGTCAGGATACATTGCGAGCAAGTACATATTCATGTAATGTCCACCCGGCCAGAACATTGACATGTTCTGAAAAATCTTTAACCCTTTAACGGCCACGCCTATTTCTGGATGGCTCAAAATAATGTTCTCTGGTAGTATAGCTAAAAAAGGGTTAAATATGAATATCCAACCATAATTTTGTCGATAAGGACCTGGGAAGTAGTATTTTCGGACCTGTAGCAAATTTGCTACTAAAATTTTCACCCGCTCGGTTCGAACTATTATTCTAATTCAATCAAAAATCTTCAAAGCCTAGTTCGCCCAGTCAAGCTTCCTTTACACAATTCTATCAAAAAATATTTCAAGAATGTCCATTTACTTACTTTTTTGGACAAAAAACGGGCAGTAGATCAAATGCTGGGGCAAGCGTCGTAAATTATCACGACAACTATGTTGCCATATTAACATATATGTGCGTTTGAATTTCAAGCTATCCCGGCATTTGTAGCGGCATCTAGCATAGATTGACGGAACTGTGAAGTAGCTTGTCCGCTACAGCGTCCTTACGCTTTTACCAACGGGGTCAAAGCATAGCAAACTTGAACATAGCAAATTTGCTACAATGGCAGTTAAAGGGTTAAGAACTAAAGAAAATCTACTTTGCATTTTACCTCATCAAATATATATATACTTGATTGGGATGAAACTAATACATCTGTTGTAATTCTATTCATCATTAAAAGCATCCATTTCATCAATGATAATCGACAAGGATAACAATGCTTACCATAAATACCGGGATTACGATAACTAATGATTTGAGCATAAAGAATAGCCAAATTATTTTATGAGGCAAAAAAATGAAGCAGGCCATTCGTGGCTTTTGAACGCCTTATCGCCATGTTGGAAAATTCAATTATCTAGGGAAGGCAGATCAGGGGCAGTACTTTTTCCCGACTCAAATTTCTACACGCGGATAAGTGTGTTTATATTTAACTTTCGATTGAGTTATCATCGTAAACAGAGCCAGTAGAACTTCCTCGCACTCAGAAATCGACAGGCACGCGGTTAATCGGTCACCCATCCACTTATTGGCCAATGACAACGCTGCTTAATATGGAAGATCGCAGCTACTGCATACCGATCACACATCCCCTACTGCCAGTCATTTCACAAATAACATTATTGGTAGGGAGACATGGGGAAACTTCTAGGATATTGAAAAGTGATAAAAAAAAGCTGCTGGCTTTCCTCAATACTAGTAAATATCCCAGCAGTTTTCCATCGCCTTGTTATTCGCAATGTGAAGCCGAAAACTAGGATATTGTCACGTATTCAGAGAAATCAGAAACATTTTTCTTTGATTAGAAAAACGAAAGAAATATGACGCGAAAACTGAATCCCAGCAGGGGCTCACACGCGATGTATAGTGTACGATCGGAAAAAGGTCGCAATTGTGAAGATACGGAGGCCACGATCGTTGAATTTTACAGAACATTTTTTTTCCAACCGCCTCTTCGACACAGCTGGCACGAAATTACGGCCATCACATCGCACATCCGAAAATTCCTAAAAACCTTCCCATCCATATTTTCGAGAAAAAGCGCGCGCACTCGTAATTTTTTAAATTTCGTTATACCTGATTCCAAAATGTCAGGGTATTCTAGCGCTCTACGAGCAAATTCCAATCTTCCTGTTAAAATGTATCGATAACTTTACCACGAACTTAAGGGAGGACACCACTGACGGGTCGAAAAAGTCGTTTTTTCCGATTTTTTGGCTACTAAATTATTCATTTGGAATTTGAAGAAAAAAACAGGATGTCATTAAGCATACATTAAAACTGTTTCGTGTAAAATAAAAATAAAATAAAAAATGAACACCTTTATTAAGGTATAATCGGGCGGCTGTACAGAAAATGTGGTTTAACAGCCGGATCGATAACTTGACAATGGTTAGTCTGAAAAATAAATATAAGGAAGTTTTATAATCTATATAAATGTAGTTCCCGTTGTACGTAGCCGTGTGTCGAAAAAAATCCCAAAATGGCAGGTGTTAAAAAAACGTGTAATATTGGCAAAATTTGTACTTACATTCGAAAGGTCAAAAAATCCTAAAGTTAGAAGAAAAAACGGCTCCGTACAACGATAGTTACTGCACTTACGGAAATTTTAGTTTCTTTGAATTGAAAATCAGACAATTATAGTTATAAATCATTGCGCTACCTGCTCCCACTAAATCGTCTATAACTTCGTCAATTTTCAATATTTCTACTTGATTTTTTTTCCCCCATATTCTTGAACGTGCATACTTTGAGAAAATGAAAAAAAAACGATTTTTTACCCCTTCACAGTGGTGTCCCATCTAACCAAGACTCCTTCACACACATTTTATTATCCCGAATATGATTTCTCGTTTCGACCTAACTCGCGTATCACAGTATTCTGCACTTTTGCAATTCTGAACTAATGCAATAATTTCCTCGTTCATCCGAATCGTCAATCTTATTTCTCCATCATGTTTTCTATTTCGTTTAGTTCATTTATTTTTTGTTTTCAACAGAAAAAAGCACCATTTCCCACAAGAGCGGAAGGATAAAAGGTATACATTTGAAATTATTTTCATATAGTTGGCTCCCAAAGTGCTTCAATTTTGTTCGCCAATATATAGAAATCGTGGGATCATGAATTTTCTTTACGCTAGTTTTATACGATGTCAGTTTGCCTCTCCTCCCCCACCAATCGTACACACACACACACACACACACACACACACACACACACACACACACACACACACACACACACACACACACACACACACACACACACACACACACACACACACACACACACACACACACACACACACACACACACACACACACACACACACACACACACACACACACACACACACACACACACACACACACACACACACACACACACACACACACACACACACACACACACACACACACACACACACACACACACACACACACACACACACACACACACACACACACACACACACACACACACACACACACACACACACACACACACACACACACACACACACACACACACACACACACACACACACACACACACACACACACACACACACACACACACACACACACACACACACACACACACACACACACACACACACACACACACACACACACACACACACACACACACACACACACACACACACACACACACACACACACACACACACACACACACACACACACACACACACACACACACACACACACACACACACACACACACACACACACACACACACACACACACACACACACACACACACACACACACACACACACACACACACACACACACACACACACACACACACACACACACACACACACACACACACACACACACACACACACACACACACACACACACACACACACACACACACACACACACACACACACACACACACACACACACACACACACACACACACACACACACACACACACACACACACACACACACACACACACACACACACACACACACACACACACACACACACACACACACACACACACACACACACACACACACACACACACACACACACACACACACACACACACACACACACACACACACACACACACACACACACACACACACACACACACACACACACACACACACACACACACACACACACACACACACACACACACACACACACACACACACACACACACACACACACACACACACACACACACACACACACACACACACACACACACACACACACACACACACACACACACACACACACACACACACACACACACACACACACACACACACACACACACACACACACACACACACACACACACACACACACACACACACACACACACACACACACACACACACACACACACACACACACACACACACACACACACACACACACACACACACACACACACACACACACACACACACACACACACACACACACACACACACACACACACACACACACACACACACACACACACACACACACACACACACACACACACACACACACACACACACACACACACACACACACACACACACACACACACACACACACACACACACACACACACACACACACACACACACACACACACACACACACACACACACACACACACACACACACACACACACACACACACACACACACACACACACACACACACACACACACACACACACACACACACACACACACACACACACACACACACACACACACACACACACACTAGACAGAGCGTGGTCTCCACAAATGAAGTTTCGCAACTGGGAATAACGATTGGGAATGCGTATATACTAGAGGAAAACGAGAATGGCGGAGATTGCATCTCTCGTTTCGAGAATAGATATATGTAGAGACCGAGCATAAATATGCCTCGAGGAATACGCCACGCACACACGAATGTACGCACACGTATACCTTAATCACTGCATACCCGCGAGCTTTCTCAATTTCATTTGGGGAAATTTCTATGAGCTGCCGAGACAAAAGTCCGGGATGTATATTTATATATATATATATATTCAAGTTTTAGTAAATGTTTATGCGTATGCAAATTTTAAAGTTGTACATTAGTCGCTGATTGTTTTATCTCGCTCGAGAAGGTTCTCCCAAGAACAAATAAGTGTTTTTTTTTGACAATTTCTCCGAAGAAACTTTGAAAATAAGTGAAGACGTACTTCAGGGTAATTTCGGGGATTTGGCCATGAGGAAGAGATGGCCAATAGAAATATTTCTTATAACCGCTTACTAGATGTCACCTGTTACTGCTTAATTCGCTTCCCATCGTGCGCAAGTGTGATGTGTACGAGCAAAAGTTTGGCAAAAAGAAATGAAAAAGTAAAATCCTTTTTGATTTGTGTACTGTTCGAATTAGTTAAAGGGTTTATGTTTTACATTGTGGTGATGGTATTTTGTAAAAATAATATTTATTTTTGGATTTCTTGAATAGTTGACGAACAGTGATTTGTTATAATGTGTATTGTTTTTACCTGTACACATTTTGGATGTAACCATCTCTCCCGGAAGATTAGGAGAGATGACCACGTACGGTCGGTGTATGATGGCCATAGTATTACTTGTGATGTGTGCAAATAATTTATTTCCCTACATTTGCTTTAGATGCCCAATAAGTACAAGTACAAAGCCTGAATTAGAAGGTCCAAACAAACGTTTTTTTTTCAATTGCTTAAATCGATAAATAAACTATTCGAGAATATATTTACAAAGTTTCAGAAGCCAATTGTAAATATTTTCGAAGATACAAGGCCAAAAGCAAAAAGGCAATTGATATTTGATATTGATATTTCCTCCTATTGAAAACTTTGAAGCGCGTTTTTTCAGATGCCATTTTCACGATTTTCCCAAATTGGCGGGCGTGATAGCAAAAAACTAAACGATCTATTGAATTAAACCGAAATTTATTTTCTTGAGTATGAAAATCTACGTGAATTAAAAAAAAGTCATTGAAAAAGTATTTTTAAATAATTTTTATAGCACGTTAAAGTGTTTTTTAACATTTCTTTCAAACCTGAGAAGGGTTATAATTTCACGATTTTTTCAGCTTTTTCTTGATTCACCCAGAAGAAAAATAATGACAATTGAAAGTTTTATTGGTTTTTTTGTTTCAGTCAAGAATTGCAAGCTGCATCTTTCGCGCCGATTAGGGACTGCAGTGACAAGACGCACATGGAATAAGCTGATAAATCTGCAGTCATTTATTGTTTCATGTTGAACTTTTTTTTTAATACATTTCAAATATACATAAAAAGATACCTCAATGTTTACTGGGCTTACTTGTTTTTTCCTTTCTAAAAAAATTTTCGAAAAAAAACGCTTTTTTTACCTGCCAATTCCAAGCCTTCAAAGTAGCTATTAGTGCTGTGAAAAATAATGGATTGTCGGTTCGTGTGGCCACTAGGACCTACGACATACCGAAGAAGACCTTAGAAAGACTATATAAGAAGAACAATGACAAAGAATGTTGAGGAGAAAATTATTATGAAATCCCTCTCATCGAAAACTAGTTTTCAGTACATAGTGTTCCAACTTTGGGTACACGAAAATTTTACTGAATTCGATGATATGTGTTCTAGATGTGGCCGAAAGAAAAAAGTAAGAATCAAAACATTGAACCGAAGAGAAGACCAAGAGTAGAATTAAGTACTGGCCATCTCTCCTCTGCCCCTATGCCATCACACCCAGATAATCCGGGAGAGACGGTCAATTATGATTTTTAAAAAACACTAATTTTAAGGTTGATCTCATAGAAGCCTGTTCTATTTCTGTAAATTATCTCAAAGTTTAATTACAAATGTTAAGAATAAGTGAAGAATCGTCTGCACTTTTACTTTAACGGATCCTTGAGAAAACTGTGGCCAACTACCCCGGACTCACCCTGCATATAAAATAGTTCCGCGGCTGATTGACTGACATATAGACAACGCCAGCCTAAACCGTTGAAGATAGAAACATGAAATTTGACAGATCTGTTCCTTAGAAGGTGTAGAAGTGCACTAAGAAAAGATTTTTCAATAACCAACTTCTAAGGGGATGAAATAGGGTGTAAAAGTTTCCATGGAAAATTTCATTCCTTGCGTGTATCAACGCGGGCGATGCCACGGGCGGAACCTGGTCTTTGATAATGTTCATGCCACAAAGATCGAGGAAATTAGAACCAGTCATGTTCTAATTTCCTCTGTTTTAGTGAACGATGTGTGAGGTTAGTATTATTGCGAATAATAAAGTGGCTTCGTATGGAACGCCGAGAAGCGAAGGAGAGAAAGCGCCTGTGGGGTAAAGGGATGTATCGATTTTTCAATAAGGCACAGCTGTTGTCCTTGAACGATAACCGGTAATGCAACTTTCGCCATTTGAAACGTGGCTGGGTGTCGCAAAGTGCGCGTTTGGTTATATTGGGTATTACGGGTTGAAGAAGCGCCACGCGCGTTACTATCGCCCTAACGGGCATGGGCTTCAAATAGAGGAGAAAAGTTATGCGCGCAGCATGCGCGATATTCGGCAGAGCCATTTTCCAGTATAAAAACCTTCAAAGAGGAAGCAGCTTTTCCTGTTTTTTCTTCAACGCTCGTAAACTTGACGCGAGGCCGCGAACCTGAACAGGTCAATGATGCGTAATATGGAAGAGGGTCTTCCCTCTTTCGGAGAGGAAAAGTACAAAGATTAACCGTGGGGCCCTACACTGAGAAAAGAGTTTCTTTATAGTAAATTAATACCGTAAAACGTGGCTACTTTGACATTCAGGGTAACTTTGACACTTTTTGGGGCTACTTTGACAGAGTGCCAAAATACGTTTTAACCCTTAATAGTCATACTGGGTCCCCGAGACCCAAACAAATTATTTTAATGCCGTACAACTTTTTTTTCCAATAAAACATACATTTTTTTTATATGCGTAAGCGTTTCATTCTTTCCTTCTAAATCGCACCTGCGTTGGATGGAATAAATATACTTTTTGAAAAGTTCACAGCAACGGCTAGGTCTATTTCAAAGTATATTGCTTCCAGATTATAAAACCATTTTTTTATTTGTCAATAATTACAAGAGTTACACCAATTTTTGTAAAAAAAAAAGTAATTTTTCACGTTTTTTTTTGCATACTTTTTTTTGCATATTTAAAATTTAATTTTTGATTTCTAACTAATATCCTTGTATTAAACAAGGTTCAAGTTATACCTCACTATTTTTTTCATATCGCTCAATGCATCATTTCATTATTTATAACAATTTAAAAACGTCTGCGTCCCATGGACCCAATATGACTATGACGTGATTCTAGCTAAGTGGGTTAAATGTGTGCGCAGCGAGGCCGCTTGACCTTCTGTGGCGGACGGCGGGTGCGGGGAATAAACTTGAACAACAATTCGTTGTTCAAGTTTATTATAATATTGCTAAAGTTGATTGTAATGTTGCTCAAGTTGATTTTGATCTCAAAGACAATTATAAAACTCATTGAGTGCCTATAATAGCACCCCAGGTGCTTGATATTTTTATGTAAAATTTTTCCTCAAGGGAGGGCACTACTGTAACTGCCCATTTTCGACCGTTTCCTTTGGATTTTTTTCAGAAAGGAATCAAATACATGGTCAAAACAGTTTTTAGGTTTTATAAGGTATATATTGAAGTATGTAAAAAAAAACATTATTTGTCAAAAGTGTACAAAACGGCGGCCCACGAGTCACTATAGCACTACTGTTTTTCAACCAACCCTCTCCGCAGCACGCAGTAGAACTGTCGTAAATTTAGTCCCGGAACTAAAAGTGAAATATTTTCGTTAATTGTATTGTTTTTAGCAGTAAAGTACAGGGGGAATTAAAAAATAATTAAAAGACAAATAGACACGAGTTTGAAAAAAAAGTTCGTTTTTTCGACCATAATTTTCATCTGAAAAGTGATGTATTTTGTACGTTTTCTCAGCGCGTCACAGTGGTGTCCTCCCTCAACTTTAAAGAATCGATGCCTCGATAAGTTTGCAAGATATCCATTTTTTTCGATATGACCCCGAACCCAATAATTCAAGTATTATATGAAAAATTCGTGTTTTTTTTTTTGACAAAGAATTCATAACAATTTCGACTTAAGGCCTCTTCACACATTACAATTTTTCAAAAAATCGATTTTTTTATTCCATTTTTCGACAGTATACATATCCAGAAGTATCGTTCTAAAATTTTATGAAGATCGGAGAAGTCTAACTATTTTTATGCGACCTTTACTTTACTACCTGAGCACGTTCATCTGCTCGTTAAAAACTTTAAATGCGTTTTTCTCGAAACAACGTTTTGCGACGGTTGATAAAATCTTCGAGACTACTTAAGGTATTCCTTTCACGACACCAAATATTTTACACTTAACTGATTTTCGTCTATTATGAAGTAAAAATACATCCCAGTATATTGGTAAAATTTCAAGCCAAGTTGCCGAACCTTTAACGAAAAAATACGGCCCTAAAAATCGTCTCATTTATACGGCGCTTTATGGATATGTCACGCTGGCCACATTTCTATCTAATAATTTATACACTAAGTAACTCTAGATGCCTAATATAAACTGCTCACAGGTGTAAAAGAAGTCTAAAGATTCCGTGACGACAATAAGAACAGAGGGTCACCGAAAGTTTAAAGAAAATATTAATGTTAAAACTTGGAAAAATGTGACTAGCAGACGAATTTTAACAGCCGTGACGTTTCAAATAAATGTAAAAATGTCTCGATCTACTAAATTTGCGCGAAATTTTTTATTCTAGGTTATCGTTGTGTATAATAATCCATTGTAACTTATTTTTTTTATTAAACGCAATTGTAATTTACCGATGATTCAGAAAGCCCTGCTTATGCCCCCACAAAATACGGCCCTCCGCGAAAGGAATACCTTAAACCCAACAAACAGCGCAGAGCTACAATATTTTAGGACATTTTTTTACTGCCATTTTCGTCTATAAATAGTGACTTAATTAAATACAATTTTTTTGGTATTGATTTCGAAAGTGTATTTATCAAATGTAACAACTTTTATGTTTGTTATTTGTATTCCTTTGAAAACAAATCAATTGAATTTCACTGTTGTCGTCACTGAAGTTGTACTCGTGGCCTCCTTCCGGTAATTCCGGTATACCGAAAATGAGAATATCCACAGCAATAAACGATGTTTTCCCGTGTCGCCAGAAATCATTGGCGGAATTTATTGCGCGATAAAAACAAAACCTAACGGCTGTTTGGTGCTTCGTCGAACCTAGGAGATGTCCTTTGGCAATTGTTACAAATCCACTCGATACTGATTACATTCTTTTAATCATAGAAACGCCTAGCCGAAAACGCATTCCAGCCCACCATGGAAAACATTCGCCATCGTCTAAACCTTAACCCCACATTCATGAAGAATATCACAAACATATAAATATAGCTACATCAACTACGCTACGGACGTAGCGTTTGCGGAAAAACATTCGCAGTAGAACTTGCGGAAAAATCCAATCGAGTCTTGGAGAGATAAAAAGTTTCGGGAGAAGGTCGGAGTCGCGATTTACCGTTCCAGAGCAATGTCTCTTCCAATAATCATCCAGATTGCTCCCGAAGGAACCAATGAATAGACAAGATTCAGGAGCCGATGGGCTTTTCCAGCTTGGGAGCGCGGCACGCATGACCGCGCTCAATCGACTTTTCGTTTTCTCCTCGTATTGGGTTGGTCTCTCTCTCTCTCTCTCTCTCTCTCTCTCTCTCTCTCTCTCTCTCTCTGTCTCAGTCTCTCTCATCTACTCGTTCGAGATGCCTCGAACGTTGGATCTGGTGCGGAAAGATTAGGGGAGCTGCTTTTCCTCATCCAAACTAAATGTTCACAATCTGTGATATATGAAATGCATATATGGCGCGTTCTATGTCAACCGACAAGGAACATCACTTAAGTATCCCCCTTCGATTTTGTTGAAACTCATATATGTGATAAAGCATTGCAAACTTTTCAAAATGTATTTTTTTTTTATCAGCGGAAATACGATTTTAAAGAGGGAAACCACTCCTGAAAGAAAGGCGCGTCAAGGGGTAATTTTGCAGTTTCCACAACCAGTGCACCAATCTAAAAAAAAAGAAAACCAAAATTCTTCTAATGTAAAGCAATGAAAAATCCACTATAGAAGTACGAAAAAAAAAATGAAATCGAGCGATGACACGCCTTTCTTTGAGGGGTGGTTTTCTCCCTTAAAACCGTTTTTCCGCCGATAAAAAAAACGTGTCTAATAGTTTGCAATGCAAACCATATATGAGTTTCAACAAAATCGAAGACGGACTGTATGGGAATTCTGTGATATAAAGTCGAAATTACGGGTAAATGAAAAAAAAACATCGTAATTACCGTAACAGTCAAGACATAGGATCTCAGAGTGAAAAAATAGCAAATGACCCCCCAATCACCCCTAAAAAATGTGTCGATCCATGCGCCAAACACCCTATATATATATATATATATATATATATATATATATATATTGGCCGAAATTTGAGTTTTTTTTTTTTTTTTTTTTTTTTTTTTTTTTTTTTTTTCATTTTCTCACGATCCAGTTATCTTCTTTAAAGAGAAAACAAAATTGTCACAAAATTTGCGAGCGGTCCAAAAACATTTAGACGTCGCTCAAGCCTCCCAAAAATTCAAATTTTCATTGAAAAATCGATTTTTTTTTTTCGTTTACCTCTCACCCATGAATTTCACGCTTTATAATTTTTAAATTAACCTCTCGAAAGCTTCAGCCGGTCAATGAATATTAAGGGATCGCTCAAGAGCCTCGAAATTTCCAATTCTTCGTTCGAAATTCCTGTTTTAACTTGACAGAAATAGGATTTTTTAAAAACCCAAGTTTTTTTGCCGAATTTCCTAAGCATTTAAATGATAACAACAATCACAAAATCCGGCGGTAGTGGAGACACGATTGGCGTGCGGCATCGGCGGTTTCCGTACCGAAGGACCCGGGGCCAATATTTGAATGGGCGACCGCTTACGCTATCGAGCGGACGAAGCGCTATCGAGCGGACGAAGTTAGAGTTTCCGATGGTAACGCAAAGAAAGCTGAAAAAATATTAGCCGCCCGTTTTGCAGCGGATTATTCAGTTTCCCTGTGCCCTCGTGCAGCGGAGTTGAAAATAGTGAAGTAACAAGTACGGAATAAAATTGAGACAGATATTGTCGCAGCAGTCCGCAAAATGTAGTCTAGAAATGGAAAAAAACAAAAATTCGATCTCAAGCGGCTATTCATTTTCCTCCGAAACGGCAGAGATCTTAAACCCTAGCTCCAATATGAACTTCCGGTGCGTTATGGATTGTTGGTCCGAGACGGAACGCCCCGTGAACTATTGATCATCCCATATATACGTATACATATAAGAAAGATAGAAGGTGGGGTAATAGACATACCATCCATCCATGTATCCATATAAAACATATATAGATCGTACAGATTGAAGGTATACGTATCCTTCCTCGTTCCGATCCTTCTCTATCGCAGCCGGTTACGTGTCATTTCACGTATCTCGATCCGTTCTCCCATCCCTATTATTTCCGCCCTCCACGTTTGATAGTCGTGCGACCCATTAATCTGTGCTGACGCTACACTTTTCGTATATTACATTCCCGTCAACGTGCAGCGCAGACGGGGGCATAACGACGACGACGACGACGACGACGACGCCGACGAAGACGCGAACGGGGAAGTTTTCGGGTTGCCCGGCAACACTTTTATTCAGTCCTTTAGATCAGATTAAGTATCGAGACAAAGAGGGAGACAGTGAGAGGGCGCGGAACTTTTATTGGATTAATGTGTATTTGTGTGTAGAAAATACCCTCGAAGCAAGTGGGAAAATACAGAAGGAAACACGACAATTTGAACGTAGTGAATGTTCGACGTTGTCCAAATATTCAAGATGGTCGGAGTTCAGAATATTGTGATAATGATCAAGGCAGTATTGTTGACTGGAGCGTTGTTTGGGAGGTGATTTTTGGAATTGAATAACCAAAAAAATTAATGAAAAAATAAATACACATGTTTATTGATCCTTTAATAATATGTGCCTACGATAAAAAAAATTATCACATTTATTATCTCTTGTACGCTTGTTTACAACGGTGCGAGAAAAACGCCGCCTAATTGGCGTTCAGTGTTGCGGACGTTGTATGAATCCGAAAAAAAAACAAACATATTTAATCTTTATGAGTTTTATGATGTTTGGTACCAAATTCAGGTAACGAAAAATTTGCAAAATGGCGGCCTGCGAAATTTTGATTATTCATTTTTCCTATTTTGCTGACCATTTTACGAGTGATATACAAAGAACAAATGATGTTGTGTCAATTCTGCTACCAACGGTGAAAAATAGTCTACTGAGGGTGTATGCCACATCTGAGCTCAATTGTTTATCGAGATATCGTGGTTGCCGATTGGGAAAGCATAGTTTCGAGAAAACCGCATATAAGGTAATCCTATTACTGTCAGCCACTGATCATACTTGAGACTTTTATAATTAATATTTTTAACATATGCAAAACAATATTTTCTAATAACTAAAATTTTCCATGTGTAAACTGTTTAATGAATGTTCACATTTAATTAGAAAAATGAAAAAATAGTTGTATTTATAGGTTTGATATTTGGCAACATTGGTTCTACCTCCGTATCTTTTCACTCAACCAGGCGAGTTTGACCTCCATGCTTTTCAACGTCGATCTGTCAAAACAATGTCAGGTGTGGAAAATATAAAACATTGTATTCGGGCCACGTCTGATAACAAGGGTGCAAAATTTGTGTTGGCGAAATACGTCGGTCAAAAATGAAATATGTGTGGAAATTCGAATGAGTGAGATGAGGTTAGGACTACAGTCAGCTGTTGCCTTGCAGTCACGTCTCTTTATCGTAGCAAGTGGTAATAAATCCAACACCGGAAGTTCAAATTAAACTCGATATTACATAAAAATTAGGTCAATCAGCGTAATTTTTCTGAAAGCATTAGATTACTACAAGTGTTAAGTGTGTAAATCTAATTATTTTTAAGAATATGACGGATTCCCACTATTATATACACTTTTGTAGCAACCGGAAATTGGGTTTTTGTATGTCATCTCGAAATTCCTTCACAAAAATACGCAATTTTAATTTTTTTTCTCTGCAATTATGTCGATGGCCGACCCTGAAATATTACAGAGACGATCATTAATATAATTAGTGGAGTACAAAAAAATTAAAATCCTATGGATCGCAGCCTGGCGATAGTATTACCTTAAGGTATTCCGTTCGCGGAAGGTCGTATTTTGTGGAGGCATAAGCAGGGCCCTTCTGAATCATCAGCAAATTACAGTGGCGTTTAACAGAAATAAGTGACAGTAAACTAGTGCATCCAACGATAAACTGGAATAACAAATTTCGCATAAATCTAGTAGATTTGGACATTTTGACGTTTTTTTCTGAAAAGTCGCAGATGCGAAATTTTTCTAAAAAGGCGAGGGGGTTAAGATAGTAATCAAAATAAAGAAATGAAAAAAAAAAAATGAAGAAATTTCGTTGCATTCACATGATGCAAGCTTCAACACTACGATGCCTTTTTAATTCAAAGTGTCATATCGATTTCGACAATCGAATTATTAATGGCTCAACTACATATTGAAGACTGAACTTGATGAACGAATGTCGTACATAAATAATATTACCTACCCTTATTCATGCCAAAATTAAATATTGATGCCCAAGCGTAAAATATGAATGCTTACCTCAAGTATCAGTCTCTAAACTTAAAGTATGAATGCGGACTTAAAATATCGATGCCTCAACTCAAACTTGCAAACGGCGATTCAGCACTTGCAAGTATATAAATCCGTAATCGCGATATGAATTCATAAACTCGATGATAACAATATGTTGCACCAAGTTCTAGCAGGTGGTAAGGTAAACGGCCCAGTTTCTGACCCTGTCCCAGATTATGACCCCGACGGCAAAGTTTTGACTGCCATAAATATAGTTTTTGTCGAATAATAATTAAATTATCGGCTAATTAAAGAGCTTTTTTCACTTTTAATTATTGGACAAACACACTTTTTTAATGAAATATTTTATAATAGAAATTGACCAGCGAACAGTGTAACACGCGTCTCAGTGGCTCCGCAGCGGCCGTGCTAGACGCTGATAGCAAGTGCGACGATCTACGTAAATCGGAAATTTGTTCGTCCTGTAAGTATAAAACGACATAAAAATGGTATCGACATATTCAGCAAGAACCAGACTGTCGATGAGATAAAAAATAATTTAACTTTTCGTGAGATATTTGGTTAACTCCGTGGTGTCAATAACTACGTCACATAATTGAGGCTATGTTGCAGTTGTTGACCCTCGACTTCTGACCTGCTGCGTCGAACCATTTTTGTTTATTTATTCTAATTTGCCGTGACATAACAAATTAATTAAATTATTAACAAATTATTAAAATTTGTGGAAATCTAGTGTTCAAAATATTTTCTTACTTAATGCTGCTGATATTTTTTTTGCATTGTTACATGTTTATAATATATATGTTAATAATTGTGAATGTTGATAGGGAGAAAAAAGTTTATCCCTCAAGACTGCGTCGAAGATATAATAGTTATGCACTAATTGAATGTTTTTTACTGTTTATACTTGTTTATATATATGTATATATATATATGTGTGTGTGTCCGTGAAATTACATATACAGGGTGCGCCAGAGAAACTTACTTATTTGGAAAAATTCCCGCGCGGTGAGTTGCGCGGGTAGAGGGGCGAGAGGGGGCGGATCTGGAGGGGGAAGTTCCCAAGTTTGTTTCTCCCTCCAGTCAGTTGCCATCATGCTCTGGTCTAGAGAGCAGCGGGCCTTCGCAGTCGAGAGCTTCTTTTCTAACGGTCGCTCACTTGTTGCTACGCAACGTGCCTTCCGCGCTCGCTTTGAAATTCCTCCTCACAGACTCGTTCCTGGCCGTAATTCGATTCTGTCGTGGGTTAACTCATTTCGGGAGTGTGGAAGTGTCGCTAAACCCAGAAATGGACTTCAACGGACCATCAGAACTCCGGAAAATGTCGAAAGAGTGAGGCAGTCAGTTGTGCGTTCTCCCCGGCGTTCGGCTCGCAAACACGCAGCTGCTATGGGAATTTCTGACACCACTGTTCGACGAATTCTCCATGAAGACCTTCAATTTCATCCCTATAAATTGGCTGTTGTGCAAGAATTAACTGAACGCGATTTTGTTGCCCGTCAAAATGCATGTGAAATGCTGGTTGACAACCTGCCTGAAGACGCGGTCGTTTTTTTCAGTGACGAGGCTCACTTCCACATTTCCGGCTGCGTCAACAAGCAAAACATGCGTTATTGGTGTGGTGTAAATCCACGTGAGCTTCACCAGAAGCCACTTAATTGTGAGCGAGTTACTGTCTGGTGTGCGATGTCGGTAATGGGAATAATTGGTCCTTATTTTTTTGAAGAAAACGAACGCGCAGTTACCGTGAATGGAGCTCGTTACAGGAACATGATCGAGGAATTTTTTCTTCCAAGACTCGAAGAAATGAACGTTAGGAACGTGTGGTTTCAGCAAGATGGAGCCACAGCACACACAGCACGAGACTCAATGAATTTGTTGCGACAACATTTCCCCGACCGCCTCATCTCTCTCAGAGGCGATCTCCAATGGCCGGCACCATAGCACACCTCAAGAACAACATTCGCGACGCCATTGCCAACATACCGATTGATATGCTGCAAAGAGTGGATACGAATTTCAAAAATCGACTTCATCAGTGTATGCGCAATGGGGGTCGCCATTTATCCGATGTCATGTTCAAGACTGCATGAAAAAAAAATTGGGATATTGTATTCTCAAATAAAAAAAAAATTTAAAACAATAATTGAAGTACTTTTGTTTTTATTGACCTTTCAAATAAGTAAGTTTCTCTGGCGCACCCTGTATTTCCATTTAACCCGTTTTCATGGGGATATTCGGAAGGGTCAGGAAGTTGGTACGCATAGGTGTCATGAATCGTGCCAAGGGGGTCATAAATCGGGTACACGTAGGGGTCACAAACTACGACATGGATGTTTCTCTAGTGTCAGAAACCCCGGCAGCAGAGAAGCAATATTAAAACAATTATTATATTAATAAATATTAATTATTTCACTTGTTCAATAGGTGAATCTCATTCAGGGGACCTTGACGCACGTGTTAAAACTTTTATATTTCATTTTAGCTATATCGCGCGTCAATGTATAGTAAAAATCCGACACCGCTGCTCTTGACGTGTCAGTAACTGGACCGTTTACCTTATATTGAAGTGTATTACCCACAGGACAGGAATAGTGAAAGGATTCGTTACAGTTTATGACAACCAGAAGCTGGAGAGAGAGGGGGCAGGGGGGGGGCAGTCCAAAACCTGAAAGATGTACCATAAAAGAGGGCTATTTCGACATTCAGGATAACTTTGACAGTTTTTGGGGCTATTTTGACAGAGCGCCAAAATACGTTTTAAATGTGTGCGCAGCGAGCCCGCTTGACCTTCTGTGGCGGGCGGCGGGTGCGGGGGATAAACTTGAACAACAATTTGTTGTTCATTTTTATTATAATGTTGCTAAAGTTGATTGCAATGTTGCTCAAGTTGATTTTGATCTCAATGACAATTATAAGACTCATTGAGTGCCTACAAAAGCACCCCAGGTACTTGATATTTTGATGTAAAATGTTTCCTTAAGAGAGGGCACCACTGTAACTGCCCATTTTCGAACGTTTTCATTGGATTTTTTAAAGAAAGGAATAAAATACATGGTCAAAAGAGCTTTTAGGTTTTAGGTTTTATAATATATACCATAAATATTGAAGAGTGTAAAAAAAAATGTATCAAAAGTATACAAAATGGCGGCGCACGAGTCACTGTGACACTACTGTTTTTCAGCCAACCCTCTCCGCGGCACGCAGTAGAACTGTCGTAAATTTAGTCCTGGAACTAAAAGTGAAATATTTCCGTTAATTACATTATTTTTAGCAGTCAATTACAGGGGAAATCAAAAAATAATGAAAAGAAAAATAGAGACGAGTTTGAAAAAAAGTTCGTTTTCTCCACCATAATTTTCACCTCAAAAGTGATATATTTTTTTACAATTTTCGATTCATCGCAAAAAGCACTCGCACTCGACTGTTAAAGCAATCTAAGAAGCTACAGTTAAAATTTCAAGTCTATTGAACGAAAATTGTTCGAGTTCTGCTGCCTTAATAACGATGACAATTTGGTTATAAAAAAATCGTTGTTTTTTCATTGAATTCCATATATAATGCATGAAACATTGCACTTTTTATCAAAATGATTCCAAAGTCACCCTTAATCTTTGACATCAGTTGCATTTCAATGCCCTGTCAAAGAAGCCCCACACTCGAGGCTACTTTGACACTTAAAAAAATGTATATATCAAATTGTGAGCGGGTGGTGGAGCTTGATTTTCTAATACATCTGTTAGCCAAAGGACACACTATTCTATTGGAGCAAGAAAAGTTGGTATCTAGGATGTTGAAAAAAAGTTACGTACGAAAAACTTCCAAAACCTGTTTTACGGTACGTATCCACACAATTTTTGAGATTGCAACAATTTTTGTCAAATCATCAATTGATACCGCAAATCAATTTACATCGAGCCTTGATTCACAAGCGATCGACGCTACCAACATCAATTTTCGATTCGAAAAAATTTCAAAATAAGCCAAAGTCACCAAGAGCGAGAAAAGCACGGCCTGTTTGATCTGTCACGTGTCAGTCGAGAAGTACACTCACGAAAGAATATGAAAAGCGTCACTCGGTGGGGCACGCGAGTGAAGGAGCAACAGGTGTGCTCTCACCTGCCACGAATAAAAAGGATATGGAGCAACGGCCAGTGAATATATACGTGTACATATGTATTATGGATATATGTAAACGCGGCAACGTCCGAAAGTGAAATTCATCGTTACTAATATACCTCGTATTCGCGCGGATGACTCGATCTACGTGACAGTTTAGACGTGAATTCATTCATGTTATTTCCTAGGTAAAGTCACACCCGGAGTCCTAGTTTGCCATTGACGTGAATCGATAATTACACTGCACTGCACGTTACGCGATTAAATGGCTGCGCTCGGGTATACGATGTTAATTACATTCCACGATACTCAAATAACTACTGTACATAGCTGCAGCTTGTTTCGATCTGCGGTTTGAAAAAAGGGTCAAGTGCATTTGAGAAATGCATTACAGTAGCCTTCCGTGAGCTTTTCGCTACGCACGCAATATTGCAACATCGAATTCATACTTAAGGCAATATTGTTGTCTAGACATATGAAAAAATTGTTTTTTTTTAAGTTTCATTCAATTATTGTACAGATATTTCTGAAAGCGCCTGCGAAAACCATTTAACGATACTCTCATACCACGATATCTCCAGTACCAATTGGCCGATTGAGCTCAGATTTGGCATGCACCTTCAGCAGACTATTTTTCATCGTCGGTAGCAGAATATTTTTATTCAACTCGTAGAATGGTCAGAAAAAATACGTTAAATTGATAGTCAAAGTTTTGCGTGCCGGCATGTCGTAAAGATTTTTTTTTTTATGAATTTGGTACCAAACATTCCAGCAATTAAACAGAGTAAGAATATTTTTGGGTTTTTTTCCGATTCATACAACGTCCATAATACTGGTCACCAATTGGAGGCGTTTTTCGCGTACCGTTGTAAACAAACGTACAAAAGTATATGGTAATAATTTTTCTTTTTAATTGTACATGTTTCTGAAGGCTCGATAAATATGTGTCGAAAGTATTAGAAAGGAAACTCGAAAAGTGTAAAAGTTAAATAATATACCACTTTTACACTTCAGCACTTTCATGCTAAAAATCACTTCCAAAAATGGGGTTAAGATAAGAATACTGCCTCAAGAGGCTATGCCTAGTTGTAATAGTCGATGAATCACTTTTTTCAACACCAATATATTTTGACAGTATATCATCTTGTAAATGTTCCCTGAAAATTTCAAGGAGATCGGATCAAATTGACAGATTTGTAGGCTATGTTTGATGCCCATCGGAACGCTTGGAGCCACGTTCGAAACTTTAAACGCTTTTTGCTTGAAAGTCCGTTTTCAATGGCGGTGAGAAAAATATCTTAAAAAAAACTACTGCCCCGATCTTTCTGAAACATTTAGGACTTTTTCTAGACGTAAAAATAAAGCATTTGATTGAAGAATTTTTTTCCGACGTATACTTTCGATTTAATAAACGAAAGATGCCCATTTTTTGGAAAAACCAAAACTCTTATATAAGACTTATATAAAAAAAATAATATTAAAAAATGCTTATATTCGCACATAATTTTATACCCATTACTGTGGCCTAACGCCTTAAATACTTTCAAATACAGTATTTCGCAACTATCAATAACTATAAGTATTTGACATGTAACATGTTTCGAACGTCCTTGAAACTCGGTACATCGAAACTTGTCGAATTCAAAACTTTTTTTCATCTATTTTTTTAATACCAATTATTTTACAGTGAATAAGTATAAGAATTTTACTTTGAAGCATTCCACTTGAAGCTATCTCATGAGTATTTTCAGATTTTGAAACGAAAGGATTACGCGAATGGAGGTCAGGGAGGAGGCCTCCCGTTGTGACAGACTAACGGACAGATGTGGCACAATCATGAAAGTCCCCAGTGGCTAGGCAACCCCAAAAACCGCGGAAAATCGGTTCATCCTATTTTGAACGCTGGGGCCACTGACAACCAAACAGACATACCAATTCGTACTTCATAGAATCTCGTCTTCGGCCCGATGGAAACCACCATGCAGCCTAGATACTAGGAGGTTCAGCAAGGCCTTTCAACTCGTCCCCAAAACGAGAACAGGAAATGATGGCGCTGAGGTGCTCCGGCACCTATATGTATATAGATATACGCTAAACATGGGTGCGATCTAAGACAGATCACAGATGACGTACCTAACCCTCATTAGGGATAACACCACTATAGGATTTTGGAAAGACGTTTTCTTTCCTAAAAATACTTTGGTGTTATAAAAACAATATGCAATTGGTTCTGTAGCAATTTTTTCGATCTCGGAAGACGGATTACTCGACCACCTTTGCATGCATCGATTTGAAATTTTGATAGCAGCTTCACAATTATATTCTTTATGGGAGTACGTAGCCGTTTTTTAAAATTAAATGTAAACTTCTTTTTATAAACAATTTACTGCTTTTTTGGCAAAAAATCGATTTATTTCCTTCAAAGCGCGCTATTTTTTGCAAAATTTGAAAGCAAATTTCTAGGTACTTTCATAGCTAATAATATATAAATTATCATTTTTTTGGTTTTTGTTTCAGGTCTTACATTTTACGAGAAAACCGTTCTCTCGTGAAGCTATATGTAAAAAAAAACACCTTTGTCTAGATGGACTGTATCGCCACCATTTTGAGTTTGAGTTTGAGATCTTTTCTCGCTTTTACGTTTTTTTTCCGAACCGTCATAAGGAAATTATGAATCACAGGCCGTGTTTTTGAATATCAAAACTTTTTTCGAATATTTTGAAATTTTGAATATCAAACTGTATTTTGAATACTGTTGTTGGGAATCGGCGGATATTTCGACGTTTGATGTTACGATCGGTCTGTCGTGAGGTTAGAAACTCATCCGATCACTTTCACTTCGTTGACCAATATATTACTATATATGTAGGTGCCGCTGCACCCCAGCGCCACCACTCCGGGACATTTTCGGGGACGCTTTTTTCAGCGCCTTTGCATTGCCGCTGAACCTCCTAGTATCTAGGTTCCATCGAAACCACTTTCATACCTTCCGAATCCATCTGAAAATCGGCCTCCGTCCATTATACAAACATAAATAAATATGTGTGGTCATATATCCAGCAAATCGTACGACTGGCAAGTGAAAGGCTGAAGAAAAGCACGCGAACTTAATTCTCGGAGATTTATATCCTTGTACGCGTTCATAGGACTGAGGGTGGAGGATTGTGGCATGGCCCTCCAGTGGGAGGCGAAACTTGTCCTGGGCGAGCGCGCGGTAAAAAATAGGGGTACACGCTATATCGTATCTGCGATTTCTCGTCGCGTCAGCCTCGGATCCTCGAACCTCCGATTTCTCAAGGTGTCGTACCCACTCGGCTAGGGGTGTGCGAAATCTTTTAAAATGAAAATTACGTCAGACGCAGGTTTAGGGGAACATTTTCGAGGTTCATGGAAGGTACGACAAATCGTGTCGAGTTTATTTAATGGTTGAGCTGGAAGCCTTAAGGGGCTATTCTACTGTGACGTCTCAAAAAGTAAGGGGGCTGGGTTGAAATTCCGAACTTTGAATGCTCCGACGGTTTAAAATTCCGAATTTTAATGTTCCGAAATTCATTATAGGGCCGGGTTGAAATTGCGAACTTTGAATGGTCAGAACGCTCAAAACTCCGAAAGAATAGTACCCCGAAAGATCAAAACTCCGAACGAATTTTACGCGAAAGACCAAAACTTCGAAAATCTTAACACCGTCAAAATAATTCGGCTATGGAAGTTTTAAAAGTTTCAAAAGTTTCAATAAATCGACGAATTATTTCAAGATATTTTTTCTATTAAGAAGTGATTTTGCGTCAGTTTTGAAATTTGTCTAGACAATGATGTAAGTTCTACATCATTTACAGTCAACTGTGCAGACTTTCGCTGGCATGATCTT
This sequence comes from Ophion obscuratus, assembly GCA_964007375.1. Classification (NCBI taxonomy): domain Eukaryota; kingdom Metazoa; phylum Arthropoda; class Insecta; order Hymenoptera; family Ichneumonidae; genus Ophion; species Ophion obscuratus. The sequence continues at coordinate 28,423,812 of OZ023315.1, forward strand.
GACATGAGGACCGGGTTGAAATTCCGGACTTTGAATGCGCCGACGGTTTAATGTTCCGAATTTTTATGTTCCAAAATTACAAGGTTCGTCAAGATTGTGCCAGCGAAAGTCTGCAAGTATAAGAGAAATGTTGTACACAAATTGTTAAACCCTCGAAATAATGTTATTAAAAATGTTTTTTAATAAGATTTTTTATTCAAGAAATCATATTATTATAAAACATTGAAATCATCATAGATAAATACAACGTATGAACGTCCGTGACGTCATTTTTTCTTGGACAATTGATTAATGGATAAAATACAATATAACCATTGTTTGAATTAAAACAAGTAATAATTATTGTCAACGTAAACCAGAATTTTATATAAGGTTAAACAAACGCTAATTTTTCCGGAAGACTTTTTGTTACTTCGCGTACTTTTCTAAGTTTTTAAAAGTAAAAAACAAGTCATTTCATTTCTTTTTTAAAGGGTAGAACTATACGTATGTACACGGAAAAAAATACGGCCTCAAATTCTAACATTGGTTGCCAGAATTCTAATATTCAGTGCTAGAAAAGTATAGCAGTTTACTGCCAGTTCGGAATTCTAAGACTTGTTGTTATAGAAGAGTAAAAATGATTCTCACACCGTATAGTAAAAATGATGCGTGCTAATAATATTCTCACATTGGCGCGAGTCCTATATGCTGTATAGTAAAAATAATGCGTGCTTATTACATTTGAAACTATTCTCGCATAGGCACGAGTTATATTTTCATATGGATTTTACTATACGTATAGCACGAATCTTCGTGTATGTATAGATTTCCCTATACGCATAGCATAAATCTTCGGCGTATAGCGAAAAACATTACGAAGTTATTAGTAAAATGTGACTCTTTATACCGTACTTTTTATAGAATACTGGAAACTAATTGTTCCAATCACGTGGGCAAAATATTTTTTGAATACTACAAAAAATCACAATATGCCGAATAAAATATATTATTTGTATCAGTTTACGTGCCATAGCGTAGGTTAAAATTTAAATTTCTTCATTATTACTATACCATAATTACAATTTTTATCTTCCATTCAATGCTTTTTGATATTTAATGATATTTTTTTAGAAGCATAGTATTAATTCTAAACTTCGAGGCCCCTATTTTCGCCGTGTACTTTTAAATTCATATTGAGCAAGGAAAAGCGTTTCAAGATATTTGAACCCGTAGAAAACTAGGAAATGGCATCCACAACATAAGTTCGATAATCGTATCACGAATAGTTTTATTTATTTTCATCATTTTTATAATAATCCCATTGCCATATTTTTTATAATAATTCCATTTCCATAATTTTTATAATAATTTAATTTTTCTTGATTTTGTAATGATTTAATTCTTGTTATTTCGATGATAATTTCATTTTTATTATTTTTATAACCCGTCACTAGTATATATTTCTTGGATACTCAAACAGTGAATTTTTATGATTAGAGGTTAGAACTGTCAAGGCTATGAAACACTCTGAAACACATGACATGCAAGCAGGCAAAGTAGCAGTCAGCTGCCGAGGAGTGCGAGAGAACCGAGCTCTGTAGGCACCACGTGCGTATGCACGAGACTTCACGAGGCTGCGCGATGCGAGTCTAAACGCGACGCTCGTCGCGCCTGTTAACCAAAGTGTTAATCGACCCTTAAAAGAGCATACATCCTATATGCACGTCATGACCAAATGACTTTATTCCATTCAACTACCCCGCAGGTGTGAACAAATTTCTCGTCGTGAGATCACTTGGAAATTCGCTAAAAATTACGAGTTTTCGAGATTGAGTGAACGCATCGAAAAAGAACCTAAACAAAATTGATGGCCAAAAATCATATTACATTGGTCAAATGTCATGACATTTTCGTCGATTTTTTTTTAGTACTCGCCGTCTTGACGCTCCCGTGTCTCTTGATCGGCAACTTTCAGCCTTCGATCGAATTGTAGTTTAATAATCAATTAAATCCATTAAGGGAAGGGTATGGGTTTCAACGTGAAAAAAAAACACTTCTTTGCGAATGTTTTTCATCTATATGGATAGAGTAAATTTATTGAAACCTTTTGTACATTGTTAAGTATCATTTCAAGAACATTTCGTGAAATTTGTACGCGAAAATATCCACAAACAAGCCGGTGCCGCGTTTTTCTCGAAACCATATTTTCAAAGTCCGTGTTCACTGCCATTTGAAAACTACATGACCGATTTATTTCAAACTTGGTAAACACTTTCGACATATAAAATACCTCCCTCCAACGGTTAGTTCGAGTTTTTGTTTTACATTGAGGGGGTTTTCCACCCCCAAAAAGGCGGAATTTTTCGTGAAAAATAGCACTTTTCACTTTACATGACGACCAAAAACTTAGAAATGAAAAAAAAAATTCTCAAAGACCGTTGGAGGGAGGATTTGATGATACTTTGACTAAATTTTAATGGTACTTGATTTCAATTAATTTCTAGCTGAGATACAGTGAACACCGCAAATCGTGTTTTTCCAAAGGCGTTCTTGGAATAGCTTCGTCACCGGCTTGTTTGTGGATATTTTCGCGTACAAATTTCACGGAATATTCTTGAAATGACACGTAACAATGTACAAAAGATTTCAATAAATTTACTCTATCCATATAGATGAAAAAAGTTCGCAAAAAAGTCTTTTTTTCACGTTAAAACTCCTACCCTCCCCTTAACATATGCAAATAACTGTTTCAGTGTTGCCCATCCCAAATTTAATTTTTTTCGCTTTTGGTCCAAAATCTCCGTGCTCCCGTTGAAAATTCGTAACTGACGTCTATGTCGATATAGTTTTCTCCTTGGCATGCAAAGTATTTGCTTTGGTTACCGCAGCTATATGTATAGAGCTAGATTCCATGGACCACGTTCACTGCTATCGAATCGTCTTATGTAGCACGTTTACTTTGAATTATCGCCACTGGTAGACGAAAGCGAAGCTGCGTTCGCGAAACTTTCGTATTAAATGCGGGCACAGTAGTCGGGCTTGCAGGGTATTCGGAGATTGAATACCGCGAGAGCGCCTGTCGGTATTTGGTTAGATTTGAGTCTATCATCGAATTTGGTGAACGTTGAAATCCACCCCCTCAATCGGCATCTTTCGTTCTAGATGAGATGATAAGAAAGAGCGAGAGAGACTTTCTCTCTCTCCCTTCCTCCCACTCCTGTCGATCATTCTCTCTTCGCCCACATGCACACACTTTAATCGACTTTAGAATGCCCGAACTTGTTAATGCCGGTTCTTTACTCGTGTCAGTCAACCGTGAAATTGTTTTCTTCAACCAGCGAAATTGTTGGCACACTCGGCGCGCACAACGTAATCCATCCCAAAGGGAATCAAGCCCTCGAGGATGTTCATCGAACGGTTTACTGCTGACCAAGGCTCAAGAGGGGGGTGGGCCGTGTCTAGACGCCAAGTAATAAAAAAGAATATTCCGACGCCACTGACGAACACGGCGTGTACTCTTTATACGGTAAGTTCGTCTTTTACTGGCTGGATTTGAACTTCGAATCACGCGAACGTCGAGAAATTGAAATGCTAATGACGTTTTACCAACGTAATGTGATTTTTTCCTATCGATTTTGTTGAGTTTACTTTTTGACCCGTCCACTCAATCCTGACATCCCAACATTTCTTGTAAGCTTTCCTAATACGTATCTCATTTTTTGTTCGTGCAATTTAGTAATGGCATAAGTGTAATAAAACCACTGTTTCAAATAAAACAAAAAACAACGATTTTTCAGGTTAGTGGAAACAACTTTTGTTTCGTTGGTTTAAACCGAAGTGTAAACAACTTTTGTTTCGTTGGCTTAAACGTGTCGAATTTCGTGCCAAAAAAGAGTATTTACGGAGAATTTTACTGCACTACTGTATTCAAAAAATGTGCAGCTGAAGCACACAGAATTGTTGTTGAGACTTACGGCGACCATGCTCTATCGGAAACAACACGCAGAGATTGATTTAGACGCTTCAAAAATAATGATTTTTATGGTTTGAATTGGAGGCATTACTTGAAGACTCATATCAGACGCTAGCTGAACTTGCAGAATCATTAGGAGTTGATCACACAACAGTTTCGAATCGTTTGAAAGCATTAGGAATGATTTTAAAAAATAAAGCATCAATTTTTACGAGAAAAAACGACGAGAACTTATTGAACATCTCAATTACGATTTTGTTTTATAAGGTAAAACAAACAATAATGCTTTTGGTTTTTTTTTAATTACTTGGCATTCTTTTTAAACGTTTCAAAAGATCGAATTTACAGGAAGACAAAGAACAAATTTCGTTTAAGGATTAGGCAAAAAAGTAATTTACTCAAAGGAATCAAAAAGACGTCAGAACTTTTGGTAAAACTATAGAATCACGGCTCCAGACCAATTTCAATGCCAACATTTTTTTTTGCTGCCATGAACGCCTTTATGTCATCACTATTGATATTTAGTTGGGGGAGGCCGGCATTTTTTATTAATTCCATAAATTATGGGATTTTGAAGTTTGCGGAAACGAGAGACAAAATAGCGCATTATAGACACCGTACGCGAGTACATATATGTATACTCGCACGAAGCAAATTGAATTGATGAAACATAAACAAGGTAAGGTAAACAGTGCGAAAAAGTAAGTATATTATGAACGAACTTCGAAATGTTAGTATATCAATGGAAATCATGTGCGACAAGTGTACGATATTTCGACGTCAGCAATCACGCTGACAGTGATTGTTAATTAGATGGCTAGATTAAAAGAAAAAGCTTGAAAACAAAAAATCATGTTACGTATTTCTTTTTTACCCTCCACGGTAATGACACTTTTTAACATTTTTTTCATATTAGGGCTTCCCCGACCTTAATTCAACGTGTAACATCGTTTTTTATTCATAACAAAACTCCAAAAAACATTTGGACCGCTTTTGGGCTGGAGCCGTGATTCTACAGTGTTACCGAACTTTTTTTCTCTAGCCTGCAAACTACACGGTACGTGGGGACATTCCCCAGAATTGGATGGCAAAAGGATTGGATATTTTCTCGTTTGCGGTGCATTTATTGCTGGTCCGTGGTGAATTGGACAGGTTATTTTTGTTCGATGCATAGATGACAGGCATAAACAATTCGTTGAAAAAAAAGAAGAACCGTTCTCCAAGCAGTCGGATGTGCTGATAGTCAACATTACATAGAAATAGCGGGGTGAAAATGGCTTTACGCCCGCGCTCGTGCGTGTGTGTGTGTTTGTGTGTGGTGGGCGTGTGTGTGATATCTTTCGCAATACGTATTCAGTGAGCGGATTCTCATTCCTATTTCAGTGTGCGAAAAGACGAAATCGATACCGTAAGAAAGCTGCGAGAGGATCGCGCTACCTCAGTCAGGCTTCTTCGCATTTTTCTCACACGTTTGCTCCGATGATGAAGGATTTTTCCACTATCATCCCTGGCAGTGGCTCTCTTCTCGTACTCTGCTCGCACAATCCACTATATCCCTCTTCATTCCTACCCCAAACGCACCCAACACCTTCTCATCTTATTCGCTCAAACTATTCCCCGTCCAGAATCTTCTCCTCACCTCATTCACGTGTCTATTCCATCGTTTTATCGGCCTCGACGTTTTTCTCGGTTCACCGCGACTTGAAGGTTCATTGCTCCGACAGATTGATACGATATTCTATCGACTGCCTGCGTGCGCGAAATCGTGACATTTCGGCTTGGGGCTGCTTTTCATGCCGATATCATAAATGCGCATTGTAATTCTGTCGCAATTAGGAGTCTGATAGGTTCGAAATTGGAAATGCGGATTGTAATGGGTTATGATTAATTGGAGGATGTCGTTTCGAGGCTGCGAAGTATTGAAACGTCCATTCGTTATATCGCTGAATCCTAATGATCGACCAGTATGTATGTCAATTGAGGATAGCCGATTGAAACAATGCAATTGATGATTTCGGCAATTTCTCGCCCAACTTATGGGCATGTACAAAATCAACATAACTACCCAAATTTTCAAACTCATTTTTCTCATGGATGGTTAAATTTGGCATTAAAACAAAAGCAGAATACTCTATAGGATTTACTGATGCAGAGCTTAACGATTTTGTTGGGCCCTAATGTTATTCATCTTGGAGAATTCGAAAGATATTTTCAACCCCTCAACTGTACGATTTCGAAAAATAAAAAAATAAAATATCCGCAACTTTTCCATCCTCTACAAATGTGAGAATGTACATCCCAATCAGATGAAAATTTTCGTAGATACGCATTGAACGGTCGAATTTTTGCAACAAGCAATATGAAATTTGTTGTTATCTGCACCGATATCATCACCAAAGTGTAGTAGTCTAAAAATGAAGCATTTCTGCCATCTGAAAATTCGTATCTCGTTCCGTTCAAAAGTTATATCCGGAAAAAACAATTTTCAAGAGTGCGTTTTACCTGTCAGACATGGGGTTCCGCCGATATTTAAAAAAATATACATTTCGGCTATTTTTGCCCACTCCACAAATATGCTAAACTTAATCAAAATCGGAGAGGGTCATCTCGCGCGGTTTCCTTGTCAGTGTAGATCACCAACATTGAAACTCTCTGGAGTTAGCTACCCCTTGGGGTGAAACATTGTCCTTGCGCTGGAAAATCCTCCAGCTTTCGACATGCGGATATCTTGAGGAATAATATTTTTCTCGTTATTCGGACGAACGACCTTGCAGAATTAATCCTGCAAGGTCTCAATGGTGGCGAAGGGATACTATATACGTTTGACCTCGTTTAGCTGCGATTTTAACTCAACGCTATTCTTGCTGCCTATATTTATTCAACACTTCAATATCATCGTCATATTATGGAACTAACGACGTTACATTTCTTCTTTCATGCGAAAACTCCAAGTTAAATGAAATTACTCTGATCACCTCCTCGTGAAACGCTGTGTAATTTTGCGGAATTAGAAACTCAAGAATCCCTTTTGTTGTCACGGAGACCTGTCCGTGCGAGGGTGTGCAATAATATCCATTTTATCCCTATATATATATATTAAGGATATGAAAAAGGCACCCTGTCTCGCTTGCGTGGCGACGTAATTTAATGAATTATCTTTCGGCTCGACTGCCAAACCGCTCTCTCTTCCTCTTTCTCTCTCTTTGTGCTCTTTCTGTATATAGAGTTTTCACATCAATTAATAATAATGACCACCGTGGGCGGTTCCCTCCGAAACTGGCATCGTGTCTTTCATCTTTTAACTCAAGTACAACAGAACAATAAACCAAATGGAAAAAAAACGACTAAAGTTGTCGGCCCAGTAATCGTCACCTTAAGCAGGTTTTGCAAATTTATATAGCTCAACTTTGAAAGTGAGAAGTGATGGTAAGTCATTCTTAATCAGTTTTTTTTATTACGAAGAAGAACGTCTTCGTCAAATTCCCGTGCCTGCTACAGTTTTCGAGAAAATATTTCGTAAAGGTCATAAGACGTTATTGTACGGGTCATCGTGACGCCGCTATGATGGTTGGTCTAGTCATCGCCATGGGAACATCCCACTAATCGTCACATGCGTTCAAACAGCTTTCAGTCCTTATATACGAGGGTGGGGTGAAAAGTTTCCGGCCTGATCAAGAAAAACGATGTTTAAAATTTTTTTTTGCTTTATTTTTCAACATAATCTCCATCAACACTGATACATTTCTCATAACGGTGTTCTAATTTAGTTATACCAGTTTTAAACGTAGATTCGTCAAGCTCCTCAGAATACTGATTTACAGCTTCGATAACTTCTTCGTTGCTCTTAAATCTTTTTCCGCCAAGCCATTTTTTGAGGTTAGGAAACAGGTAATAGTCGCTGGGGGCTAAGTCTGGAGAGTAGGGAGGATGCGGCATCAATTCAAACTTCAATTCGTGGATTTTGGACATGGCAACAATCGACGAATGCGCTGGTGCGTTATCGTGTTGAAACAAAACTTTTTTCTTCGCCAAATGAGGTCGTTTAATTTGCACCTCGTGCTTCAAACGTTGCAATAACTCTGCGTAGTATTGACCAGTGATAGTCTTACCCTTTTCAAGGTAATCAATGTATATAATTCCTCTCGCATCCCAAAAAACAGTAGCCATAACCTTGTTTGCCGATAAAATAGTTTTTGCCTTCTTTGGGATTGGTTCCCCTTTTCCAACCCACTGTTTTGACTGTTCTTTATTTTCAGGAGTGTAGTGGTGGACCCATGTCTCAGCAACAGTTATGAATCGACGCAAAAATTCGTTTGGATTACGCCTATACAGCGCCAAATTGTCGGTAGAAATGGTTTTTCGAAGCAGTGTTTGGTCGAGCGTTAGCAAACGCGGCACCCACCTTGCACACAGCTTTTCCATGTTCAAATGGTTGTGCAAAATATTTCGCACACGTTCAGCTGACATCCTACAGGTCTCAGCTATCTCATGCACTTTCAACCTGCGGTCTTCCAACACTATTTTATGGATTTTTTCAATCATCTCTGAAGTTGTGACTTCAACGGGCCGTCCAACGGGCGATCCATTTTAAATTCAGAAACCCACAGCTTAATAGTTGAATATGATGGGGAGGAGTCTCCTAGTGCTGAATCCATCTCTTCTTTTATTTGTTTTGGTGTAAAACCTTTCAAATGGAAGTATTTGATGACAGCACGTTTTTTCCAATTTTTCCATTTTTACGAAAACAACGGAAGCGTCTCGCGCAATGTGCTCTCAAACGCAAACTAATATAGGGATTGGGTTGAAACTGTACACACAAGCTCGATAGGAATGGTACTGTAGGACGCCGCTCCAAAACTAGACCTAGTGGCACCATCTCTTGGTCAGGCCGGAAACTTTTCACCCCACCCTCGTACCTTTGGAAAAAAAATGTAACTTTTTTATTGGCTCAAATGATGTATAAGCATCCCGAGAATGATAAGCAAAAGTTATTTTAGGTGGACATTTTTTAAGACATGTGGAAAAAGGGGTTTGAAACTTTAAACGCGTTTTTCGTGAAGCAATGTTTTCAGAATCGGGCGGACTCGTAGATCCTGCATTTTACGACTGATTGACTTCAAATATCAACTGTAGCATCTTAGATAGATTTTCTAACGATGTACACACGATTTTTACAATCGACTAATAATTACGGTTTTTGGAACCGAATAAAGACCGTTTTTAGTCGACAATGCGACTTTTTTCAAAATGGGGCGTAATTTGCAATAATTAATCTTTTGTAATAATTGTGTATACTTCGATAGCAAAACTCATGTAGATTATGAAGAAAAAAAACATTCTTATGAGTGAGACATACTTTTTGAGAAAATAAAGATTTGATTCGAGTACCTACGGTCGTGTAAAATAAACTCTCTAAACCTCGTTTTGATTGCTTTATTAGTCTTTTTTCAATCCCAAAAAGCCTTGTTTTCCAACCATCCAAAGGTATATAAGGCCTCAACTAATTATGCAAACGTTTGCAGGACTTTGTTAACTCGATTATGTCTGCCTATAGGACAGCAGCATAATTTGAAGGCACTTAGTCACAAACTTTTTGGTTTTTATTAAAACATTTGATAAAGAGTTTGAAACCTAAATTTCTCTTACATAAAACTTCATTAATTAAAAAAATAAAACTAATTATGGCTATTACAGCAGAATTACAATTTTATTCATTTTCAATCATTATGAACAACTACTTTGTCATAAGATAATTTTGAATCTTTTCTCGATCGCGTGTTGTTCACCTGTGCTTAAGACGTCCCGAGCAGAAATCTAATCAGGCTGCCTGAGGATCCATCAGGCCCGGATCAGGGGTCAATAAGGCGCCCTGATCAGGCATGCCTGATTTGAGCCAGACAGGGGCCTGAGCAGGGATCAATAAGGCGCCCTGATCAGACACGCCTGATTTGCGCCAGACAGGGGCCTAAGCAGGGATCAATAAGGCGCCCTGATCAGGCACGCCTGATTTGCACCGGATAGGAGCCTGATCAGGCATTAATAAGGCGCCCTGATCAGGCACGCCTGATTTGCGCCGGATAGGAGCCTTATCAGGCATCAATAAGGCGCCCTGATCAGGCACGCATGATTTGCACCGGATAGGAGCCTTATCAGGCATCGATAAGGCACCCTAGTGAGGCACACCTGATTTGCGCCGGATAGAAGCCTTATCTCGCTTGAAGCTCATCACTCCGTAACCTCTCCTCTCTAGGACTAGACAGCGCCTCTGTCGGTGAAGCCTCACGAAATATTTTGACAGCTGCACACGCAGGCACGCGAAATATATGAAAACAATGATTATCAACCGAAAGTGCGTGTCGTCAAAATTTATTTCAAAATCTTTTTTATCATAAATAAATATTTATGTTATTTTTTGTATTATTGTTATATGGAATAAAAACTTTTGTATATAATAAGGGCAGCCAGTCCCGTATTATATATGTAAAAGAAAGCGCAACAGCCACGCCGTAGCTACATCGACACATCTCGTTCGGTTCATCAATTTCTCCCGAAGAAAGGCAAGCCCTTCTATAATGTGCAGTGCATACAAAATCTCAGGCAAAGTATATTTGCGATTATACTGTGGATTATCTACACATGAACAGTGATAATATATAAAATACGACTTGATGGGCGAAGACTATGCGGCGTAGCTTAACCTTACTATGTCACTTTCGCACCATTTGTATATATAGTGTAATATATTTCTATCAAGGAAAAATGTTCAACAGTACAAACATACGTATATGTACATAAATGTACTCACACATACGTGCAACGACCAGATGACGAGAAATAATTGCACAAATTGCATTTTATACCGTCGAACATTTTTTTCTCAATAATATATATATACAACTGATGCGAGAACGACAAAAAGAGATTGAGCTACGCCACTACGACGTACACCATTTTAAAATAATTATTAATTATTTAATTATCTCAAGAGGATATATCTGTCGGAGCCTATATCGCTCACTTTTCCCTGGTCGAATATATCTATACTTATGATAAATATAGATATACTCGACGGGGGAGCGGTGGCACTCCCTAGGTCCGACTGATATATGCTCTTAATGTAAAGATGTGATTTTTCTATGTATTCAAAATATTTCAGATGCAATCTTGACAGAGTATGATGGTACTCCCCACGCAGGTTTTATCAAAGAGAAACAAATTTCGGATGGGCTAGCGGTGGTCATAAACAGTGCGAAAGATTGGGACGGTCATCGCCAAAACCGGAACAAAAACTAAACGATCAAGTCAAATAAAATAAAAACTAAAACTTAAAAAAAATGTTTTCATATTTTTAATAACGTTAGTAAACTTGATAACGTGTAACTGCAATAATAATTTAATAAATTTTGATCCTTTTTTAAACAAAAAATTAATCAAATGATTGAGCCAGATGACACGCATGTCTCAGGCTGGATGAGGCACCTGATCCGAGCCCGATAAGTTGCTTGATCCGAGCCAGATATAGTGCCTAATCCGAGCCTGGTAAGGTGCCTGATCCGAGCCGGATACGGAGCCTGACCCGGGTATGATAAGATGCCTGATCCGGGCCAGATAAGTTGCTTGATCCGGGCCTGATAAAGCGCCTGATCCGGACCTGAATATGCAAAAGCGTTACATCCCTGATCAGGGCCGGACTAAATTTGCCTGACCCGGCCCGGATTTGCTATTGTGGCAGCCTGATCCGGTCGGGATTTCACCCTGAACAAATTTCTGCTCGGGCCGAGCCTGGTAAGGTGCCTGATCCGGGCCAGATATAGTGCCTGATCCGAGCCGGATACGGAGCCTGACCCGGGTCTGATAAGATGCCTGGTCCGGGCCAGATAAGTTGCTTGATCCGGGCCTGATCAGAGCCTGATAAGGTGCCTGATCCGGACCTGAATATGCAAAAGCGTTACATCCCTGATCAGGGCCGGACTAAATTTGCCTGACCCGGCCCGGATTTGCTATTGTGGCAGCCTGATCCGGTCCGGATTTCACCCTGAACAAATTTCTGCTCGGGATACCCAGTCATCGATATGGTCACGACCCAGTAATCAACAACGTTTGTTTATATACATACATATATATATATATATATATATATTTACTATCGCGAATATGTGTATTATGATTGCTAGTCTGCGGATTCTTCAGACAATGCTAATTACGGACGCAATATTGCTTTTCTGATTTTCTATCACCTAATATTCGATTCATAAGATTTTTTTCTTGCTAACCTCGTTCTAGTTATCGATAGCCATGGCGATTAATCGGCAGAGTGTTTATATTGCTGAACCGGTAATCGTCATATATGAAAACTCGTTGAAATAAGCATAAAATAATTTTTTTTTATGCTGAACGTAAAATAAAGATCCTTTTTAATCACTTGAAGACAAAATTACTTTACGCAAGTCCGCAGGCATTCTCAAATCACCCGAGATGTGACACGGTTCACTTTAACTTCCTAATGAAGGTTTCGGTCGAAATGACAGTTAGACGTCGTCGCTGGATATATTTTATGTGATTATTCTTGGATACGTATACTTGCGCGTGTGACAATGAAATACAATGCAGTAAATACCTCCCGGGAGATAATATATCACAGATCTGGGCAAAGTACTCATTCTTCTTTAATGTGTAGGGGGAAGTCCCGTAACGCTGGACGGCACCTAGTGTCGGACACTCGTGCTATCAGGACAATGTCGCAGCGCGTTCGCGTGAAAACCCCATGAAAGGGGTGCGGGGGAGCGTAGCGATATACAATCGCGGGACGCGGTTTGCCACTGACGCGCGAGGCCAAAGTGGGAGCGATTGATTACTGCGTTTGGCGGGAATACACTGCGTCCGGTAAGATCGAGGTGAGTGTTACTGCTAAGTTTCTGTGTTTAAGGCAGTAGACTGGTCTAGAAATTTGACAAAATCGATTTTTTTTTCTTCATTTTATTATTCCTTAGACCTTTCTTGATACGCTTGTGAAAACCGTTTATTGATATTTCAAAAATTAGCAGAGTAACAGAAATTATAAGCAAGCCGCGCACAAACCTCATCTAACGGTGTCAAAACTTTGAACGCGTTTATCTCAGAACTATGTTTTTCAAATCGGCGCCCACAATATCTCGATAACTAACTGCCCGGTCGAGCTCAAATTTTGCATATACCTTCGGTAGCCTCTTTCTGAGGACTGGTAGCAGAATTGAGTCGAACAATAATTTTGCCCATATTTTATAACTCGTCGAATACCCGAAAATGTATGAAATATCGTTAATCAAAGTTTAACAGGCCGCCATTGTGTAACAAATTTTTTTTCAGTACTCGTTCTGCTGCTAGTGCTCAGAATACTCATACAGATTGAGAATATATATATATATTTTTCAGATGCATACATCACTCAGAGTGGGCGCCGATTGAGGCGGTTTTCGGTGGACCATGTTGTAAAAAAATAAAAAACTACATGAAAATATTTAAAATATATATTTTTTAATGTAGATACATTCTCAAAGGAACAATAAATACATATATGAAATTTCATCAAGACAACTTCAACGGTTTAAAAGTTATTCCAACCCAAAAATCTCAGTCTAGACCAGACTACTGCCTTAAGTGTTTATGTCATAGGTTATTGTAATACGTCGTCTTCCATAAATATTCGGAGTTTGTTAAAGTTTTTCTTGGATTCCCAAGGGGTTTTGGTATAAAACGCGTAATTTTGGGGATTCTCTATCCCCTGGTACCGGACACAAAGTGGTCCCTTAACGCCGGACAGTAAACATGCTGTTTTTTTTTCTCGTAAGCATTTGTACTTTTGATTATAACTGTTGTACGTTGTTTTACAAGATAGAAGAACGCAGCGAAATGAAAATGGAAGAAAGGAAAAAGGAAGAACAATGAAGCAAAAAAAATTGCCAACTGAGTTTGAGAGAAGCTTCGCTGCGCTACGACGGTCCGAAAAGCACTCTACATGACAAAACATCGTTATTAAACCGTGGAGCTTTGCTCCAGGTGTTGTGCAGATTCTCCATAATTTGTCGCCATAGCCAGATGCTGCAAAAAAAACGATTAGTTGCTAAAAAGAGAAAATTCGAAAGAAGTGAAATTCTGACTTCATTACCGTCCAAATTGTTGTCGAAAAAAGAGAATAAAAAGAACGTTAAGGACAAACAGGAAGGAATTGGAAAGAAGTTTTAAACAGCTATAGAATAAAATGAAAAAAAACCAACGATGTAAAGGCCAAGGGAAATGGTGGAGCTACAACGAAGAAAAAGCAACCGTCAACTCAAATATCGAATATAAAAACTACTTGCGTAGGATGCCTGGAGGACCACGAAAAAGCCTGGATGCAGTGCGCCAGCTGCCGTGGATAGGTCTATGAATAATTTGCAGACATCCCTAAATGTTCGAAAACTTACATGTGCGATTGATGCACAATGTTCTGAAGATGTCCGGCGCTGGGGACTCGACGTTATGTCTGTCCGGTACTGGGTGCCACTTGCAGTGACGACAATTTTTTGTACCAAAGTTTGAATAATGTTTTTAATTTCATTTATGCAGAGGTTGAATTTTCGTTTATTTACTTTGGTTTTAAACTTTGTTGACGTAGTTATTTTTAAAAAAATACATTTTTCGAAGCAGTTTTTTTTTTATTGTCCGAACAGCTTAGGTGTCCGCCACTGGGGGACTTCCCCTAAACATAAGGATCAATAGGATCCTGACGACCTCAATGGGCAAAATGTACGAAAAAAACATCGCTATCTTCGAAGAGAACAGCTATTCAAATTTAATTGAGCTGCGGTCAATGATTTGGTAGTTGCGCCATTTCGACCAATGACAGAGGTCATGGAGACAAAAATCACCGGGACTCGTACCCAATTATGCAAGGGTTAAATCGGACGGAAGGAAGCCCTTTGACGAATGTAGCATCGGTTGGAGAGGCTTGCGCCCGAATGTCCCTGACCTCGGTCACATAGGCCAATTGGTCCACTTGATCAACCGGCAATGCCATGTTAAACGGTCTAGTTGGAGCGCGTCTTGTTCGAGCTCGCATCGATGTCGAACTGCCTAATGCCTTACCATTCCTGTATTTCCACGGTACTCTGTCTCTCCCTCCAATTCCCTCATTCCGTGCTGTCCTCTGTAAATGGCCAACATGATCGTATCGAACATAACCTGTGCGCCTACAGTCCCTATGTACCATACATCTGTCGAATTGCGCCTGCTACATGACATATACGTGTACGTCAATTGGATGGTGTGCGTATGTGGGTGTGTGTGAGTGGGTCCTCCTCATGCTGCTGCTTCGTTGAGCACTCTTAGGCTATATAGAGCGTCGTAAAGCCGAATAGGGGGGCTTTCGGCTCGAATGACAGCTCTTGGAGTGCGCTTCGCAGCGGCATCCGGAAACTCTAGGTTATTGACTGGCCACTCAACTTCGGCACGGTTAAAGGTTTCGTGGCTGTGCTGGCTTACTTTAAGTGTGCGTTCATATACATGTACATGTATACATACATATATGTAATGGTTCGATCATCATGTCCGTTCTATTTCGGTGGACATATACCTGTACTTACGCGACGTTGAACAAGTGGGCTCTACTCTGTTAGAATCTTCGGACCTACCACTCAGCCTCTATCGGGATTCCCTTGTTCTTTTGCTGCTTCTTCTGCTCTTAGATAGTCTGGCCAAGCTTTTCTGCACCTACTTCTCGCGAAAATTCTCCCTCTGTCGTAGCCTCAATCGCAAGGCAAGATCGATGGAAATATCGTCCATGATGGCGTGCACCTAGACGAACAGGAAATGGAGTTCGACGATCCGTGTATAGGGAAACGAGTGGACAATGTAAAGAAGCAGCTCAACTGACATTGCGAAGGATTGGGAAAGCGAAACTGGTGCTTTCATTATTCGCGAGCCTCTGCGGAGTCGTCGGCTCAAGCTTCGATCAAGTTTGTCCTCATTGGTGCGGAATTTTTACGCGATAAACGAGTACCAGTTGAAAGGAATTCGGTCCACTAATGGAAAACATTGGACATCCAACATGCAGTTGGGTCATCCTGATCTTGCCGTTTTCAATCACTTTTTGCATTGTTTGGTTTTTATAGTCTTTCTCCTTGTTTCTTTCAGCTGAAACTAGGATATTCTGAAGAGGAATTTTAATAAGCTCCGGGCAACTGGCGGACATTGCTGAAGCTCCGAAGCTTCGTATCTGCATTCGGTCCGTTGTCTGGAAAACGAACAGTTTCATTTTCGGTGAAAATGTTCTATTTTCCGTTGGCTCGCGGAATGATAGTGGGAAGCCATTGCAAATCGGAACGAGACGCAAGGGAAACCTTTCTCATAGTTGAAACGCTGCCACTGTCAGGCCGAAGCCTCGTATCCATCGGGAATAACACTCCCGTGTCTTTCGCAACAATAACAATTTCGCACGTGATCGAATGAAAGGATACGAGTAAAATCGAACAGCCAACAAAACGGAAAAGACCGCGACCGTGCAAAACCGAACAATGACAGAGGTATATGTATTTTTTTCTTTTTCCTTTTGTTGCTGCGCTCCGGTACGTTCCGCAGTCTTTCGCGGACCGTGTTCTATAGAAAAAGGGTCTCGCACGCGCGGCGATTGTTTTTCTCTCCTCACAGCCGTATCGCACATATCTCGTTGGAGTATAATTGACTCATAGGAATGACGCAACCAATTAATACTTTTGTCGGAAAAGGAATGGAAAAAAGTCTCACGTATACGGCCACGGCAATTTCAGACTGAGAGTCGAGATGAGAAATTGTGCGAGAGCAAAATATCCTATACGGCTCAGGAAACATTCCAACTGCGTTGGTGGCTGTGGATGGGTGTATCTGTGTGCTGTAGGTACGTGAGTTTATATTACCAGCAACCCTTTAATGGCCTTGATCAGTTTTCTCACTCTCCTCATCTTCCTTCTCTCTTCTCTCATCCGCCCCTCACTGTGTTGCTGTTGTCGACTGATTGGAAACTGATGGAAATACGCATCTCTGCGCGGCAACCACCAACCATGCAAGAGCTGGAGCCTCCGAAATTATTTACAATACCCGCAATCGATGTAACGGTATACTTTCATGCTGGTATCGGACAAAAAATCGACATCGAATGGAAATAAGAGAATCGCGAAGGGAGGATGCAAGAGAATGGAAGATGTTCGATGAAAAATGAGAAACGAACAACCGGTTGAATTTGAATGCTAACACTACGAGTATATGTATATATTTAAAGACATTGAGGATTCCTGATGGCGTTTTATTCGAAATTTTTGTAAGACGTCATTAAACCATGGTATTGATGTTTTCATCGTTAGAATGCAACGAATGTGTACTTTTTTAAGCACATTCAGGGCAGAAAAGTTATCGCAACGTTTTTAAGAATTCTTATTCAGAATTTGTAACCAATAGCTGCAAATAAGAATTTTAGATTACAGTATAACTAAAGAAATGAAAAAAGCAAGAGGAATTCCTTTTGCATTCCAACGACGCAAACTTCAACACGATATTGAACCTTCGCGTCATTTCAGCTCTACAACTCGCGGTCGGGGTGGCTTTCCACCCAATGGGAACAGAAGAATGAAGCTTTGCGGATTTTCTGCCGTCTTCAAATGGGTTTTTCATTAGATGAGCTTCGCCGAAGTTAAGTTTCTCGCATGTCGTTCGTCTTTTTATTAAAAAACGAAGAGATTTTTCTACTGGTAGGCACGCTGTTATCTTTGTAGAGATTATTTCATTAACGAAAAGAGCGCGGAGTGGACATTCATCGAGGTCGTGCGTTGGAAGGTAAGAAGTTGGCTCACGAAGTCTAAGCTTGAAACGAAGTGAACGAAATTCGGTAACGACGATCGAAAAGAAATAATAAAAACATCGAGAAATTGTTCATTCGCAGATGACCAATAAAATATTAAGACAAAACACTAAAATGTTTTATTATTTCGAGTATTTGATAGTTCTGAACAATAAATAATTCTCAAAATAACCTATTGGGATGTTGAATGAGTTCTCGCTGTTTTCTTCGTGAAAGTTCATGATTTATTTTTAAAAATCATTGCATTGGTTTTAAAAATTTTCAAAACTGTTGTGTGATCAACTAATGATTCTGCAAGTTCAGCTAGCGTGTGACATGAGTTTTCATCAAGTAATGCCTCCAATTCAACACTTAAAAATCGTTATTTTCGAAGCGTCTAAGCCTATCTCTAAATGTTGTTTACAATAGAGCATGGTCGCCGTAAGTCTCAACAAGAATTGTGTGTTCTTCAGCTGTCGATTTTTATCTCTTCGAGTGCACACTGGGTCGTTTTGACCCAGTGATTTTTTTCGTGTAAGTACGTATTTTTCAACATATGCCCCACTTTGAACGAATGTTTTGGCATTTAATTTTCGTTTTCGTCAAAAAATAAATTTTGGGCCATAAAATATGGATAATTTACTACGAAAAAAGGTCTCTACAAAAAAAAAAAAAAAATGAATATTTACCGGAATACAACGATTCGAAAAACGCCTTGGGTCAGATTCATCCGATATGCACTTATAGGTTGGCGGCGGAAGTGTGCACTCGGGGGGTTAAAAAATAAAGTAGCGCAGTAAAATTCCCCGCAAATACTCTTTTTGGCACAAAATTTGACATGTTTGCCACTAGAACAAAAAAAAAGTTGTTTATACTTCGGCGGAATGACACACTGAATTTCAAGCTTGCATATAGTACTTCGTTATAGATGCGTTACCATCTTAAGGGCTCTTTTCAAATTTGCTGGTATTGTAACTCCAAGAGAAATTATCCGATTGACTTGAAATTTTAACTGAATAGTCTTGAATATATTTACTCTACAATGACGTAGAATATTTTTTACTGGATGAAAATTGACGATTTGGCATTGAAAAAAACTACCCTCTTTATAGGCAAGAAGACAGACTTTTTTTCATCGCTACGCCATTTTGTTAGATTTTGATATTTTTCGAAAATCCTACGTCATTGTACAGGAAATACCTTCCAGTTTAATGACATTTTATTCCTTTTTCGGTTTCAGTCACTCAATCGGTCGGATCCATGTCAGCAGTGAAGGAACTTTTTTTTGGCGCCTCCGAAGGCAGCGCATAAATCGCTTGGATCTCAATATTGTTCTATGAAAAAAATATATAATAAAGGTCAAATATAGCCAAACATATTCTCATTTTTCCGAAACATTTAATTGAGTACGTATCTTCCAAAAAAATCCCGAAAATCACCCAAATTTTCAGCGTTTACATTGGGATAGCCCCTTAAGGACGGTCCTTGAAGGTTAATGGCCGTTAGATCCCACATATATACATTTATGTATATGCGTAGATGTTTATGTTCATATATGCGAGTATACTACCGATAAAAAACTCCTAGGCAGGAAAAATTCATTGGTGGGATTTTTCGTGCTCGAACTCCCGGGCGAATAAAATATGGAAGGCACAACAGCATGTGTGTGTGTGCACGTGTTTCGTGAGCTCTCAGAGAAAGGTGGTCGGTGACTGTTTCGTTTCGTGGCATTGTTTCGTCCGTCGCCGACCCTGCAATCGTACAGCGAAGCCTCTGGAGGCGCGCAGAAAAGACAAAAAATATGGCAGAGGGCTTGAAAAAAGTGGAAAAACAAACGGAGAATATGTTCACTCGATGCATATTCATGACGGCGACCCGCTTTCGTGTGTCGTGAGTATGCCACACCGCGTTCTCCTATCCAGCCACGACGGATTAATATGCAAAGGACGACAACATTACTCCTGGGCTCTCGCCCACCCCAGAAGGTTCGACATCGTATCATGTGGAGAACTAAAACGGTAGGGGGCGCGCGTACGGACGGTGTAGAACATATATTGCCGCGCCCGAGATTAGACTTGATGCAAAGCCGCGATATCTACGCTTTTTCGGTCGATGAAAACCTGTTAAAATTATACAAATGCTGCAATCGAGTACATTCATGAATAAATGTGGAAAATACCCTCTCTAGCCCTTCTATTTATGTAACGTTAGCTATCAGCACAGCTGGTTGTTTTGAGGATGGCCCACACTACATCTTGTTCAAAGGAAGCACTGATTTTAGGAATAGGGAGGTCCTTGACATCACTTCCATATGAATATACTTTGGTCCGGAGGTCATTTTGAAGATATTCACATAATGCTGAGTAGGAGAGAATAGACAACCATGAGGACGGCTCTCGAATTCAAATGTGTTCGCAATTGCCTTTCCCCGTCTATATAGAGCCTCGACGAAGTTCTAACCCGCGTTATTGTTTGTGCACGGCAAACAACAACTTTCCTGCAAATTCCAACAGTACAGAGAAGAGCACTCAAGCTCAAGATTACTTTGAAAATTCTCTTTTTCCTTAATCTATCCAAATATAATAAAATTTCGTTTTTTGTCATCTTCCTCTTAGAAATCTTCAACAATGAGCCAAAGTTGCGAACTCCTAAATAATAAAAAGAAACAGAAAAACTAAGTTTCCATCCATCTCAATGGCGAGAATGAGTGATGTTTATTCAATGTTTAGGATAAAGATCGCGGTCACTAGAATGGTATAAAGGGCGAAGAGAAGAGTCAAGATGAAGTAACATCTGTGGACTCGTTCGTTTCTGCATTATCAGAACTCCTCCTCAGCTATTTTGTGTTTCGGAAGTCGAGCACTATGTGCCCAGCTTCGAACCGAGGGAAATGAGATCCCGAAGTACATAAATAAACGTCAGCGTTACGAGATTTTGTCAGACATCGATTATGGTCGCAACAGAGAGATTGCCTCTGGCGATAGTCTTGCAGATGAGTATGAGAGATTCGAACGTTATCGCGTGTGGGTTCCTGTGCATTTGTGTGTGTGTGTGTGTGTGTGTGTGTGTGTGTATATATATATATATACACATGAGGTAACATTGTTCGGATACCCAGTAAATATTCGATATATCGATTGTACACGCCTCCGACGGTGTACTCTTGGTGCACATCGGGTGGACGCAACTGTTCTATTCCATGAGGTCTATATACATGAATTAATCAAAGTACATTGGGGGCTCGGCCTATTTTTGGAACCGCACGTTATTTCGAACGACCCGCGCTTTTCCGTTTCGCTACAATTGTGATAAACGACCATTGAAAAAAGCAGTAGAATTCCTTGCTTGCTAGGTACGCTCATATCTAAGTGGATCAAAAAGTTAAACCTCAATTGCTTCGAAACAGTCAGCATTCTACAAACGCTGATCAATGTTTAACATCAATGTTTAAAATGTAAAATGTTCCGAATAGATTGAGAATATGGCAAATAAAATCCTGTGAAAGTGGGTGTTTCCATTTTTGTTCGAAAACTAATTATTCTATAGCGACTGCAGTAATTCCCCTTGAACCTACTTAGTAAATGATGGTGTCTTGTATTATTTCAAATATACCGGAGGGCCCTTAGAACAGCGATGGGGGGTGGGCGTACTATGATGGACGGGCTGGCAGCCAGGATGAAACTATTAAACGTTTGCCTATATTGACTTTTCAAGACTGGAGTGCACTTTAAGAAGTAATTCTGATTTCTTGAGGCGGGACACCACGGTGACGCGTAAAAAAACCGTATTTGTTCTTTTTTGCGATCCCGCCAAGTATACATGTTCAAAAATATGTGAAAAAGGGTCCAAGTTAACATAATAAAAAATTACCTAGTTACAGACGATTTAGGAAGAGCAGATAGCGCAATGATTTACGTATACTAAAACTTTCAATCGCGTTTTTATCAAAACGACTCTCAACCTGGCCGAAATAATAAGTCTAGTTATAATTGTCCGATTTTCAATTTACAAAAAAAAACACTATTTCCGTAATTGCAGTAATTATCGTCGTACGTAGCCGTTTTTTTTTTAAATTTCGTGTTAGCTAATCCCCCGAATGTAAGTAAAAATTTCGCCAACTTTACACTTTTTTTAACACCCGTAATTTTGTGAAATTTTAAAACTGTTTTATTTTTATTTTCCTGGCCAAACATTGTCGACTTATCGAACGGGCCGTTGAAAATTGGTATAGAGAGGCTCTATTATATCTTAATAGTGTGTGAATATAGATTTTTTATTTAAATAAAAATTTAAACGATAAAGTTCAATGTATTCCCTTCTTTCCAAATTTTTATCCAAATCCCAAATAAATAATCTAGCAGACATAAAAGATCGGAAAAACGACCTTTTTCGCCCCAGTGGTGTCCTCCCTTAAAAACCGAAGAAATTTAAAAGCTTGGGCGACTTTTGAAAGATCCAGTGTTCATCTCGAGAATCTAAAATACATGTATTCACGCGAAGGGTAGATTATTCACTATGATAAATAATAGTGCCTAAATATAAATATAAATAATAGTGCCTGAAATGCGCATCATCCATCACTGGTTTGCATACCAGTCAAAAGCATGAATCAAATGCAGCTCACAGGAATCATTTAGTGTAACAGAAATAAAGAAAAAAAAATTCTTACATGTTGAATTATTATTTATTCAATATTTCTGAGTTGAAGGTCATTTGAAGATCACACTATGTTTCATGACCTTGAAAAAACGGAAAAAAAATAAAATTAAAAGAAAAATATTACGATAGCCATATGCGTCCTTCCAAACCATTCAAAGTTCGATATGTACATATTTCCTATTTTGGAATCCAACAGAGATATTCAGATATTATGTTTCTCGTAACTCATGCTGTATACTCAGTGTAGACAGACCACGAAGCGATCAGCCATTTTTCAACTCCGAGAGAAAACACGTGTAAGTTAGCTCGGATAATCTTGGATCGTTACGCTGTATCAATCCGATTCATCGGGAGTCCGTGGAATCTCGGACAATCCGATAAAGTGCAACGGCCACTATAGATATAGATGGAACGTGTAATGGTATCGTCTCGACTCACCAAGTACGACGAGCCTGATCGGTCGCCCGCTGTAATCGTCATCGGCGTGATCATCTTCCAGTGTACAAGTCCAAATACCGTCGTCCTCGAGCCTCACACTATCTATGTGAAGGGCGGCGGTCGACGAGTCACCGATGTAACGATGACCAGTCCCGCTCATCTCCGTTCGCGTGTCTATCGTTATCATGTCGACGGGCTTTCCGTCGTGGAGCCATTTCGCCGGTCGTATCCTGTAACTCCTGCAAATATATGGGACAGTCCACCGGTTTACCACATGGCCAGAAGGAAGCCTGGCTATGATTAACGGTTGCGGAGTTTCGTGCAGTTCTAATACGGCATCAACGGGACGAGGTACAACGATAATCAATGGGGGACAAAGACACAAGGACGATCCACGTAATAACTCGCTTCACTTTGTGAGGTAACAAAAATCGATCCTCGCTTGTCCTCATTCCAGGGGAAAAGCAGAAAACAGGTACACGTGACGTACAAGTGCAGGAGTCAGAAATGTGCATTGAAGTGGTTTTTGGACCCTGTGGAACGAATCGACTGCAACAACTACGGTGCAGGGACCAATGCAGGGTCCCGGCATAGATAAATAATTTAGAATATTCTGATAATTCAGTGTAGCGAAAAATAATATTTTCCAAACCATACATGTAATAAATAAATAATATTTTCTGATTCATAAATGCAATGAATAAGAAAAGTTGTCTAGTAGATAAATATAATAAATGAATATTGTTTTCTGATAAAGAAATGTAATAAATAAATAATATCTTTTAATAAATAAAGATAATGAATAAATAATGTTTTCTAATAAACAATGCAATGAATAAAGAAATTTCTTAATGAATAAATTTAGTGGAAAAATAATATTTTCTAATATATAAATTTAATCAATGCATAATGGTTTTTCATAAATAAATATAACACATAAATAATGGTTTTTTTATGAAACAATAAGGATCCCTGACGACGTATCATCCGAAATTTTTGGGGGCGCTATTAAACCTTCTCGTCGTTTCAGTCCTAGAACTCATGGTGGCTTTCCACTCAATGAGAACTAAAAAAATGGATCTTTGCTGATATCCTGCAGTCTTCAAATAGGTTTTCCATTAAGGGGCCAGCTCACTTTGAAAATTTCAAAAAATCGAAGGCAAGCAAGACTTGAACAAATCGACGATGATGAGCAATCATAAGGGATTTTGTACGGCGCAGGAATTGCTGATTGAGTTTAGGTAAGAGTTTTTCATATTATAAACTTCAAACGCGTTTTTCTCGAAACAATGTTTTCAAAATCTAGCTCCATCGTATCTCTAAAACTAATAAACCGATTCTCGGAAAATTTGAACTACATATTGTAAACATGATTCGCAACAAGATGACCCTCGTTGGTTTTAAAATTTTGATTTTTACTCTTTTTTGTGAAAAACTGCGAGAAAAACGCGTTTTTTTACAACTTTTTTCGTTTTTTATTTGCCATTTTTTTTTATTTTTTGATAAAAGTATATCCGAGGGTCATTTTGTAGCTGGTGTCATACTGAATCTAATGGACTTAGAGTTTTTTGTTTCAGACAAGCCCTTGCCGAGTTGTGATGGAGCTACCTAACCCAGCTATTTTTGAGGCGTTACGTTAAACTATAGTTTTTGTACTTAACAATGCATAAAAATGAATTAAATTTTATTTAAAATTAATTTCAAGACTTTATTTTTCAAGCCCAACAACTTTTATATTCATAGCTTTTATAAAATCCTCAAAAAAAAAAAAATCGCGAAAATAGCCGTTTTTCGTGGCTCCAAAGTGGACTGGCCCCGTAACCGAGCTTCAATGAAGTTAAGTTTCTGGCATGCCATTCACCTCTTTGTTAAAAAACGGAGAGATTTTTCTACTGTTCGGTCTGCTTATCTTTGTAGATGTAATTCCACGAACAAAAAAAGCGCGGAGTGGATATACATCGAGGTTGTGCGTTGGAAGGTACAAAATCGGCTCACGGAGTTTAAGGGAAGGGTAGCGGGTTGCACTTTTGAAAAATCGATTTTTTTTGTCTTCTCTTATAGTTAAACATTTCAAGAATATAATCCCAAAATTTTATCTCAATCAGAGCAAAACTCTCGAAGTTATTGACTATCTAGTCCCGCTCTTCTAACACTGTAGCTCCGACTTCTCTAAACTTCAAAGGCGTTTTTCTCGAAACCACTTTTTCAAAGTCTGTGTTCACTGCCATTTGAAAACTACATGATCAATTTATTTCAAACTTGGTATACATTTTCTACATATAAAATACCTCGCCCCAATGGTTAGTTTGAGATTTTTTTACATTGAAGGACTTTTCCTCCCCCAAAATGGCGGAATTTTTCGTGAAAAATAGCACTTTTCGCTTTGCATGGCCACCAAAAATTTAGAAATGAAAAAAAAAATTATCATATACCGTTGGGGGAAGGATTTGATGATACTTTGACTAAATATCAATGGTACTTGATTTCAGATAATTTTTAGGTGAGATACAGTAAACACCGCAAATCGTGTTTTTCCAAAGGCGTTCTTGGAGAAGCTTTGTCACCGGCTTGTTTGTGGATATTTTCGCGTACAAATTTCACAGAATGTTCTTGAAATGACACTTAACAATGTACAAAAGGTTTCAATAAATTTACTCTATCGATATAGATGAAAAAAATCGCAAAATAGTGTTTTCTTTTTTAACGCCGAAACCCCTACCCTCCCGTTAAGTCGGATACGACGACCGCATAGAACAAAGAAGTCACAAAAACATCACAAAATTGTTCATTTGCAGATCGCCAATATATTAAGACGAAGCACTAAAAAAATATATTATCCTGAGTATTTGTTAGCTCGATACAATAAATAATTATTAAAATAACCTGATATTCCATTAAATCAATAAACAATTCGTTGGCCCATCCCAATGGCGGAGTTAGTCAGCTCAAGTTATCTTTTTTTTTAGTATGCAATAAATCGTTTTCGTATGTTATGGAGGTATGCCAAAGGGTATGCCAAAAGGCTTAAGTTTTGGGGATCTGTGCCCACGAATTTTACGCGCAACAGAACTTTTCGCTCGTGAAGATGCAATGCTCGAAATCTTCGTTGGGGCGAGGGAGGGATGGAGAGAGAAAAAGGAACGCGGAACAAACATGCTCGAAGCATCGTAAGTATAGTCGGGTAAGTCTCTAAAGCAAATATGGAGTATGAAGCGCGTGCATATAGATCGAGGATATTTACCTTGATACGGGCTGGAGAATTCTTGTGTAGTTGCCCTCGAGTTCGCACGGTAGAACGACCTTACTCTGAGGTTTGACGACTATCTCGATCGGTGGATTTTGGGACGATGGTACGAGGAGCAACGAGCTCGGATAATTCGAAGAGGAGGAGGAGGCTGATGATGAGCTCGATGGTGAACTACTCGAGGGCCAAGTCTGATCGTTGGATGCAGCTAAAAGTGCCGCAGGCTTTACTATCCCCCGGCCCGTATCCACTGAAGTTAACGTCGTAGTAGCCAGATCTCTTCTCGTTGAAACACTCCGCCAAGGCGTTCTTGTAGTTGGTGCAGTTGTAGTTGCCGAAGTAGACGTTGCGCTCGTCGAGGTTGTCGTCGTTGTCCTACGAGCTCTACGGTTGCCCTCTTGACGTCCACGAAGCGCGAACACACCGGCCTCGTTTACGCTACCTGCAAACACAAATAATACCATTGTTGAAACTTTCACAGTCTCAAGTATCTTGCACATTCGAGTACTCATGGAGGATCGTTCGCGCGTACTTTGTCTCGTGACTTTTGTGAATCATCCGAAGATAAATATTCTTCCGATTTGTCCGGTACAGAGCCTTGACAAGTGTCCACGACGTAAATGTTGAGTATACTATTGGAAAAGTTCTTGACAAGGATTGGTGGTAAAAATGGTGGATCAATGTGGTCCAATGGTAGACACTGATTCCAGCATCAAGTAACGTAGATTGATCATTGTATAGTGCATCAGCCATTGGCCAATCGTAAGTAGATAATCGTTAAAGACAAGCGATAGTTGACGATTTTTCGTCACAGCGTCAATCGTCGAAGCGTGGCGATAGACAGCCAGATGGTCGATAAAGGTGGTCTTTATGAAGACGCTAATTGGAGGAAAACGTTGACGTAAATTGCGGTAAGTGTGTGTACACATAGTCGTAAATTCATTCCATAATAGATACAGCATCGTCGTAGCAACGAAGAAGAGAAATATCAACGAGGAAGGGAGGAGCTCGTTCATCGAGTTACTGGCAAAAATTCGATTAAGCTTCGCGACATACCGGCCTTGTGCAGCGCGCGCGGTAGAGTAAGCGTATTTTCATCGATCTCCAAAGAGCGCCTATCTTTCGCCAGCTTTTCAATGTCCTGTCTGCAGCTCTCTCGATCGAAGCTCCGCTCGTTTGTGGAAATGAGGAACTAGGGAGTGGCTAAGTGGGTGGACTCTCTCCCTTACCGAGGGGTTCTCTTTTTAGAACCCAATCGATTGATCGAACGACAGGTGGATGGGAGGTTCACGAGAACGATGGAAAACTAATTACAACCGCGATGGGCCACAAATAGTAGTAAATGGCTAACACAACTAATAGGACCTTGTCTTTCCGCCAGCGCCACCTAGAATCAACTTCGAGCACGACCCCCGTGCACTGTGAATTAGTTGCTTGTGGAAGAGCGACCCATAGTTCACTGGCGACATAGTGTGGCAGGGTCGGACCTATATAGCCACGTATATACTTGAGTGACGGCAAGCTGGAGTACGGCGGTGGAGGGAAAGTTGACTTCGAAGGATACCAAAACTACCCTCAACTCGGCGAGAAGTATCCCAACCAG
Source organism: Ophion obscuratus (assembly GCA_964007375.1). Taxonomy (NCBI): domain Eukaryota; kingdom Metazoa; phylum Arthropoda; class Insecta; order Hymenoptera; family Ichneumonidae; genus Ophion; species Ophion obscuratus. The sequence continues at coordinate 28,451,536 of OZ023315.1, forward strand.
AGACTTCGAGGAAGAACGGCGTATTCTCTCATATTCGTCTCAACCCGTCTGGGTCTCTCTCTCTCTCTCTCTTTCTCTCTCTGTCCAGCGCTCTTTCTTGCACCTTTCAATTTCCATTGTCCTTTATTTTTTATTCCTATTATTCCAGATTTCATGGCAAGAGCCATCAAGCGAGAATGCCGCAGCCAGCTCCAAGCCCCGTCCATGGTTACAAAGAGCAAACAAATATAAAAGAGTATCTTTCAAGCGGCTCTTGGCCGATCCATTCTCCATCCATTGCGCAAGTATCCGAACAATCCATTCTCCTTATTAGCCGCTATCACAGCGCGGGCTTTCGTCCGTCTCGTCCTACGTTGTTAGCCGGCATCAGTGAATGTCAAATATTGGCCTGGTCACCGAAAACATCCTCCGGCGAATAAGGATCATGGGTATTCTCCTTCTATCCAACCTACGTTTCTGCATTCGTCCAAAGTTAGAATGTCCGATTATTGATTGACCGAAGTTTGGCAGATAAACCGAGGATGTCAGCCTAGCAATTCCGATGAATAAGCTCATCCACTCTTCGCCGAGTTGTGAGTGAATATGTAACGGAGCCTCGGGATCTCAAAATATCTCTACCAACTGACTCTCGAGCTGCGTAGATCTTGGCTCGGTCGTCGACGTTGTTAGATCCGCAAAGTTGGTGCGACGTTCGGTGCTCGTTAAGCCTACTGAACACCTACATTAGAGTGATTTAAAAAATCGACTATTTTTTTTCTTCGAATTGCCCTATTCAGTAGTTGAAGATGGAATGAGACGCCTGTTAAAATATGAGCCCTTAATGTTGATATTTAAACTTTGTTAACTACTTTTGCATTTTATAACTCGCCAACGAATAAACGTTCAATGCCCAATACATGTTCTTGTAGGGAATTGAACGCGCCATAAAAAGGGTCCCTCATCGTTTTATGATCTACTCTTTCAAAAGTTATTCAAGGCCAAAGTTAAATTTATAGTAAATTTCAAGATTTTTCCACTTTTTCGGCGCAACTATCAGACTTATCACAAAATGTCATAGGCCCATTTTTGTAGATCATTTCATTTTCTTAACATCATCTCACTAAATAATTTGAAAATGTAATACAGTAGAACCTCGATTATCCGAACTAGTCTCGGTCCCAATTAGTTCGGATAATCGAAACGTGGGTTTTTTGGGACGAGATCATAAACAACAATTTTGCTTATGATCTCGTCCCAAAAAACCCACGTTTCGATTATCTGAACTTTTGATAATCCGAGCTAATTGGGACCGAGACTAGTTCGGATAATCGAGGTTCTACTGTAGTTTGATAGTTAACGGTTTTCGGATTATTTAGAAAAGTTGCTATTTCCGTGCAATAAATTGTTATGTTAACAAAAAATGTAAATAAAAAGACGCGACTTTTTATAAAGTTACTTTTCAATGTTTTCTGTTGATGAAAATTGTAAAACACACGACTATTTTTTTCATAATTTTTTCTAAAACAAACGTTTCCATTCAAAATATAAAATATTATGGTAAAAATTTAGTATATGGAACTATAAATGTAATTCGTTTGAATAGCTCAAGTGAGGGGTTAATTGAACTATAGCAAGAACTACCATTTTTGCTACTACTTTCTCCACTGTTTCAGAGGTATGGTACCGATTTGTCTAGAAATCACTAAACTGCACGATATCTTCCTGAATCACTTGCCATCTCCTTGGCATTCTTACGGATATACGCAAGAATGACAATTGGAGTATGTATGGAGAAAACCTACTGGGCGAGATATACTCGTATGAAAAAGCATATTGAAGGTTCTCTGCAAGTGCTTCAAACCGAACGTATATGCGTACACAACCTTGTTGAGAATCAGTCGTGTGCCAAGGTTTTACTCCTCGGGGTATACAAAGAGGGAAGCACACTATTCATGAGAGGGTGCTCGGTTCTCGTATAGTTCTACAATGTTGATGGAGACTGTGTTTGTGAGTCTGTATTTACGTACACCCGTATGTAGATGCCCACCCAGGCATACACAAACGCAGAGAGACACATGTGTATGCTACGCTGGGGGGACTTGTGAGCTCCGACAGCATCACGCATGTATTATTCAAGCGAGAAACGCCTGTTCGTTATTCATGTTGTGATCGACCAATGTCAACTAGCTGTGATCCGATTTCGTTGCTTCGCACAGCCATTCCTCTGGTTTCCCTTTCTTTGTCGCCCTTTACTATTCTCTGTCAAATGTCTGTGTGATCTCTTTCATCTATCGTGCAATGATAGTTTCGATAATAACAATACTCAAATATGCAGACTATATATATTTATACATACGTATATGAAGTAGAGGGTAGTTTGTCCAGTCCATTAAATGGAAGCTGTGATATTGAGAATAGTCGAGAACGAGGACGCGGGTGGATTTAGAGGTTTCACGTGTTTCTGTTATTTGCCCCATTTCAATAAATCGCGTAACCATCGTGGAGAGTGTTCTGTACACTATCGTTCTAAGAGCTTTGCGGAGTAGAGTTGGGCGGTACCATACAATTCTCTGATCATCATGCTGGTTCATTTCTCGTATTAATCTATAATACCAATATGATACCTAATGCACCACCTATGTAGAGCCATTGATTATGGCCTTTGCATAATCAAGAAGCTCCCGGGGTACCGATGATACATGATAATGGTGAGTGCATACGTGAAACATAGAAAATGGCGATTAACGCATGACCAACACCGTCGGGTGAATTGGAACTTATTGGTGCGATCGTAATTCCTGGGAATGGACGGTGGAGGTATTCCTTTAACGCTTTTTGCTAAAGTCCATTCAAAGAGCACATCCTGACTGGGTTGCTTCCTTTGAGAGTCCGATTGTATGCTTGTCGGCCGTGGAAAAGAGAGCGCGATCGGGCAAAAGCCATTGGAAAGATGACAGGTCGATCAAACAGACTGCTATTTTCACCGTTTAGCTTTAGATACTCACGGCCTAACAGGGTTTCAATTTAACTGCACCGACATTGCAGCGGAGAAGTGAATTCGTAACAGTGAACCTAGGGATGAGCAGGGTTTCATCTGTTGCCCTACTGATACAGAATTTCCGTTCCTCGCACATATGAGACATACATGAATGCTTCATATTAACGTCGTCATATCGCGCGTCACTTGAGCATTGCCTCAACGCACTCGTATCGTCGCTGAATCCAGTGAAGCAAATCTCTATTTTCTTTTTGATACTCGTTATTTTTGTCTGCCCGGAAGACTTGAGATAAGGAAATATAAAAAAAAAGTAGCGTCGCCAAAGTGATGGTAGCTATGAAATTGAATAGTTGAATGTCTTGGTCCAGCTCGTTCTTCCCGAGCTTTTTCGGCCAATCCACCATTTCGAGGAACCGCTGTTTCTGCAATCAGCTTCAAAAAAGCTTGGGCAAACAGCCACCATTTTCAGGGATGAGTAAAAACGCTCCACACTTTTGGGTCTCTGCCTTCATCCTGAATCATCAGCTATCGCGAGAACGAGCGCGTAAACGTGTCAATGCAGACAGCAGGGAAAAAGCACTGTTGTTTTTTTGTTCCAGCTAGAAAGTAAGTCGAACAGCGAGTGCCGCAACGCGGCTCGTTCTCATTCTCGGGTGTCTCCTCGAAGAATTTCATATTCATATCACACACTTGAATATATGGTCTGCGAAGGAAAACTGGGGCCCGGGGAACCGGCGAACCCTGACAACATGACATTGCAAGATCCGTATGTGAGCTCTATCATTCCCGCTCGACCGCGAGAATTGCCATTCACGCGGGATTGCGTATACCGATATGTTCGCAGGAGTGTTCCTATGCGTTGAAGCTAGTGGGGTATTTCCTTTTTTTCCGTGGTGCAGCCCAGGGAATATAAGAGTCGGTGGGCCACAAACAGACGGACCATCACCAGCCAACGGATCTTGGGAATTGAGCTGCTGTTCGTGTGCGGTCGGGAATTGCATTTCTCGTGTGCGGTTCATGCGGAGTCGCGTTGTGCTTTAACCCTACGAGTTCTCCGCGTACAAAGCGATAAAGATCACAAGCCTGTATCTCCGAGCACGTTCTAAGAAGCTATACGCTGCTTTCTCTCTGTTATTTTTCTTTCTCTCTGTTATTTTTCTTTCTCTCTGTTATTTTTCTTTCTCTCTTCAATTTCTCTCTTTGCCTCTACCCTTTCTCGAATTATATCCGCCCCCGACGAAACTCCAGGCTAGCGTAACTCCTTTTACGTATCTATCGTTTTTTTTCCTCCAGCGATGGTATTCTCGTCACGGACGTCTTTGATGGCGACTGGAGTGATTCGCGCCTCGCATTTCTCGTCTGTACTCTTTATTTCTTCCTCTGCTTCTTCATGAAGAACACGGAATCGCCTCGAGGTCCGCTTTTTCGAAAACTTGCAATACCAAACGTCTCACTATCCACTTCTTCTTTTTTCCCGACACATCTTCCCTTCCGCAGGTCCTTGATCCACTGTCATCCCCGGATATGAAAACACTGTAATCCGGATTCGTCCTGTATACGCGCCGCAGAGGATAGTTCCGGCGGCTGTTTATATATCTTTACCCAATAGATAAACCGCGACATTGACGTAATCCCGATACGGACATTTTGACGTCGAAGATATTTGAAGATGCAGAGAAATGCTGACGATAGACGTATTTAACTACAAAAGTACTGCACTAATCAGAAGGTTTTTTGAATAAAATCCATATGAAATATCCTGTATGCAATGTCGTATTATCCAATGAACAATGATTATCAGATGAACGATTGTACGAATGAATCACGAATTTGCACAAGTGTGAAAATATAATTTACTGCGTAAGGATCGGCATAGTACCTGGGCGACAATGGGTAAATCAAGTGATAATAACAACCTGTTCCATTATTAATATTGCTGATACCAATAATTCGTGTGCCGAAGCGTAAATACTCTTGAGCATTCAATCTGTCTGTAAACAATCGTGCGGGATAACGATGAGCTCAACGAATGGGTGTGTGCGTGTGCGTGCGTGCGTGCGTGCGTGCGTGCGTGTGTGTGTGTGTGTGTGTGTGTGTGTGTGTGTGTGTGTGTGTGTGTGTGTGGTGTGTGTGTGTGTGTGTGTGTGTGTGTGTGTGTGTGTGTGTGTGTGTGTGTGTGTGTGTGTGTACACATACATACATATATATGCACTAAAAGTAATATACATAATATAGACTGCCGCTCAAAAGTCTGGATACACCAGTCGATATTTCTTGCCGCATCAAAAGTTACATAGGTTCATAAAAAAAAAAAACGATAACTAAATTTACCGAACGGCGTTTTGAAGGGAACAAATCCAGCATTGTTTTGCTTTTTTGAAGTATTTTTTATAATTTTTTCCGACCCGGTAAGCACTTTTGCACGTGACTGTTTTTCGGCTTTTTATCGACCATCGAGATTTGGGCGCATGAGGTATAGAGAAAAAAATGTGTCATGTTTATCCATGATAAACTTGAACGGGGTAGTAGGAGCTTTATTTTCGTTTTTTTAAGTTTCGTACGTTTTTTTCGCAAAGTTATTTCATTTTTGGCGAAAAAAGACTAATTCTGGAAAATGCAGTATAACTCAAGAACTTAGGGTTTGAAAGGAAATGTCAAATATGTAAAAAGTAGTGTAAGTTTATACTAGATCACCTGGAATTTTTGAAGAATTTTCCTGTGAGATTTTTTAAAAATCATTTTCGCTCACCGCCGATGAGTAGGATGGATTAACTCGAAAAGTATGGCGTTTAGGTCAAAATTTCCCCCCCTTTCTCGAGCGACAGCGTCAAATACACAACATCATGTTGCTTACATTCAGAAACGGACGGGACCCCTTCTTGCGAGACACGATCAACAACGCGAATCTGCAAGAAACTGCAGCAAATAACAAGGGTCGCTATGGCCATGCCCTTTTCGGAGTCCGCTAGATGCGTGCAGTCGTCCCCAAGAAAGACAACTGTACATAGTTACGCCATTCATTTCATCACCTATCCATACACCCATCACTCCATTTAGAACCTAAGTTAGACTAGCGAGGCCAAAAATAATCTACATAGCTCGTAAGAACAAGCCTGACTACAATATAACATAACTAATTTGTTAACACAAACCTTTGCAAATAATGCTAATAGTTAAGCAATGTCACACTAACATCACACGAAACAGAACAATGTACAACAAAAACAAGTAATAAACGAATAGATAGATAGATAGATAGGTCAAAATATCAGGAGAAACTCTTTCAGTTTTAGATTATAAATTTGCTTGCATTTTTGCAGATTTTTTTTACAGTCTTTTAAAAAAAAATCGACTGACACTCGTAGAGTCGTCCAAAAAATTGATTGGCGTATCTCGAAAACTATTGAGTTAGTGACAAGATACCAAGAGGGGGAAATGTTGCAATGTCTCGTTTTAAAGACGTTGACATTTTTTCAGATTTTTTCAAAATTCTCTTTTACAATGTTTCAAAAGCACCTAGACGACCGAAAAAAAGCATTGTAAACAAATTTTGAAGAAGCATTTTAAAAATCGAAAAGATGAGGTCGAACGAAAAAGTGTTTCCTACAAAAATTAGATGGTTTAGAGTTTGGAGGATGACATCCGATGGTAATACAAAATATTTCTTTTGTCAACGCATCTACGGAATACCCCGTTAGCTTTCAATTTTTCCAATGGAAAGGCATGGTTATTTATTAGAAAAATAGGTACTTCTGAGACGAATCCCACCGAAAAAAACCTTAGCTTAAAAATTAAGAAAGTTATGACGGTTAAAATTGTTTGGAAATGCGCGACTTCGTATCGAGCAATACGATTAGTTATAACTTTTAAGTGGCAGTTTAGGGTTTTTTAAACAGCGCATGTACATGAACTAAACTAAACCCTCACTCAAGCCGAAAATGTGTCACCGAAATCTATTACCTGCACTAGCTGTACTCAAGGTGGGCGCGCGCACCTTGTGTGTATATGTGTGTGGAAAGGGGTCAAGTTTTGTTCAGGTACATGGGCTATTTAAAAAACCCCAACCTGCGACTTCGGAACCATAATTCATCACATTGCTCGACACAAAGTCGAATACGCCCCTCAAAATTTGCCACTATCATGTACGTAGGGTAGGACTTTTCCAAAAACTTCAAATCACCATAACATTCTTGATTCTTCAGCTAGAGAATTTTTTTCCCGTTTGTCTTTGTCTTGAAATCAACTACTTTTCCGAAAAATAAAAACCATGCCGGTTCATTTGAAAAATTAAAAATTACCGCGGTGTCTCGTAGACGTGTTGAAAAAAAAAAAAATTATTACCATCGAATCCTCCCCTCAAAACCCTAAAACTTTTGTACGAAACACTTTTTTGTGCCAACTCATCTTTTCGGTGTATTTCGATGCTTTTTAAAAAATGGGACCCCTTGTATGCAGGAGGATGAAACAACTACCGAGCAATGAAATATGAAGAAAAGAAAAAATGTGTTGTTGAATTATCGAAAGATCGCGGATTTCCACGCTAATGAGATGACGGACGATTAGGATACCGCGTATTGATGTCGGACGTTACGTATAAATTTGCGTTAATACGTCCGAGTGTAAGCAACGATTCCCATTGATGTGACTCATGCACTCTCGGGAATCTCCTGCAGCAACGACAATCCAAACACACAGCCACCCACAGCCGGTTGTCTATCAGTCCAGCGGAAGGGATTGAACGGGATTCTAATCTGACCACAGGGCATGCCTTGTAATACAGATAGCCTTGATTAATTCCGCACCAACGCACTAATGCGTGCTTCACGAGAGAAGAGCGGAGCCTAAGGGGGAGGAGAATCAACGAACCGGAGGGTGGGACGGAGAGGGCGCGGGTTTCTAACTCGCGGCCGCGCATGCAAGATTCGCCACGTGATCGTATTACACGGGTATCTAATGACGCCTATACTAATACTGCGTACATTAGGATAGGCCATCGCAGTACGCGACTATGACGCTTGAACAATGTTCACATTCGCATCAGCTCATTAAATCATCATTCTTTCCATGGGAAGCATACCGTAAAACGGTATGTCCGTTTATTATATACAATTTACATCAATAAATATATATTAACTGTCGTCAAAAAAAGAATTATCGTAAATATGCTTTTTTATAGCGAATTAACCCCCCCCCCCCCCCCCCAAAGAGTTGACGTGGAAAGGAGGCCAATTTCATGAAATGCTTTTGCAAGCATAAATAGAGACTTTTTTTTCTCTCGGGATGGATGTTACGAGGCAAAATACGATGCGGTATGCATATGATCGTGGTAACGAACTTTTCGAATGTAGCTTTGATGCATTGAGGTGAGGTTATATGGATAGAGGAAAAGTTTCAAGTTTTCAGAGGCTTCGATATATATGCCATATTATTTTAAGCTTCGTGCGATTTCATGTACCCCAAAAGCTGTATTGGTGTTTTAGTTGCCTAGCATACGAAACGGCAATTTTGTGCGTGTGTGTGGGCGTATTTATTATACACACATTGAAGTCTTGTTCGCCCGATAGGATTGGCTGACAACGAGAGCCACGCTAACCTACTATACACGGTAGTTAAATCGTCTCGTTGAACACGTAGATCCAACGTATTCGCGTGAGTAACGAATTATACCGATGAACCCAAAAGCTCCGACATGAATTTTTCAGCTTCCCTCTATTTTTCGACCTGTATATCTGTCTCTATTATGGAGTGATTGATATGGTCCATTACCGAAGGCGGGATTGCCATACTATGCCATTTCAATGGCTTTCCCTCGCGAGGCCAAGCTTTCTCGCGCCAACGATGACAAAATCCTCTCTCGTGCGCGAATAGTACGCAAATGTGTGTGGCGAATTTATAAAAGTAAAGGCATTCGAGCCACCCGCGACCTCGACCTTTGAGCCGATCTCACGTTGGCCCAGAGTTCTCAATAGTGTTCATAATTTTTTTTTTTATCACTCCAGTAGAAAACGCTCATTTTTATTGTACCTGAATTATTTGGCGATAACTATCGTCGAACAGTAATAAGGAAAACTAATCTCAATCCCAGAGTCATAACCTGAAATGTGAGAAGAAACATTTTCGGAATAATTTAAACCTCCCGGAGATAGAAAAAAATTGCGTTTTATCGGGAAAAGCTTGTAGGTATCCGTATCTATTATAATAATGCTTTTCTTTAAGGCGTTACATCTATGTGGCGCACTGAAAAATCTGACTTTTTAGGGATTTTTTTTTTTCGAGAATACTAAAAGAGCAATCAAAATAAAGTTTGGGGGGTTTATTCTGAATGTGTTGACGTGTACAAAAAAAATTGTATGAAAAAAAAATAAAAAAATGGCGGCGAAAGGAGGCAGAACTTTTATGAATTAACACTTACAAGGAACATCACTTAAGGGTCTGGCTTCGATTTTGTTGAAACTGATATACGTGATGAAAATTAGCATTGAAAATTATTAGATACGTTTTTTTTTTAATCGGCGGACGAACAGTGTTAAGGGGGGATACTACCGCTCAAGGCAAGGCGAGTCGAATGAAACCAAAATTCTTCTAATGTAATGCGATGAAAAATCCACTATAAAAATATTGAAAACAAAAAATTTAAGGGCTATTGCGCCTTTTTCGAGGGTTGGTTTTCCCCCCTTGAAATCGTTTTTCCGCCGATAAAGAAAATCGTGTCTAATAGTTTTCAATGCTTTATCACATACATGAGTTTTAACAAAATCAAAGGCGGACTCTTAAGTGGTGTTCATTATTAGACCAAAAAAGAAAATTCGGCGTCGAAATTAATTTTGCTACAGTAAACACTAGGCACGATTGTTTAAAAATATGGTTTTTTCGCTGAATGGCATCATATTGAATCGTTTTTTTTTTTCGTTACAAAGGGCTTCATTTTCTTTATAAAAACGAGGTCTGTTGATAAATCGTAAAAATTTAGAGAATCCATCTAAGAAGCTACAGTTAAAATTTCAATCTATCAGATGAAAACTGTCCGACTTATGCGTCCTCCCGATTTCAGAAACGTGGATTCGAGAAAAACGCATTTCAAGTTTAAAAACTGATTTAGGAGTTATCGTCCACACGACAGAATTGAAGCTCTCATTTGAATTCTGCGTGTACCCACGGAAGCATTTCGATACTAGGTCTTCAGTTGTTATGTAGTTGTATATTTCGCGTACAACAACTGGACTAAACGACTCCAAATTGTTACTTTCACCATTCAGGCTGTTACATGCGTTTCAGAGCACTCGGAAAATGACCTCTAAATATCTTTTACCATTTTTTCGCCTATCATTTATTTTGTATATCATTCTTGTGATGTTCATACATGAATCAAGACAATAAAAAAACGGTCACAATTTGTTCTACTCGGATGTAACGCCATTAGCCCGAGATTTTTTTTTAATACTCTTTAGCCCATAAAATAATAATACACACACACACACACACCCACACGCACGCACACGTACACGCACACGCGCGCGCGCGCCGCGCACACACACACACACATATAGACTAACATTTTCCCGCTATTATCGTGCCAAGCATTGTTTTTTGCTTGATTTCCTCTCTCTCTCTCTCTCCCTCCCGCTCTCTTCAGCAATTGACCTGATTCGAAAAATTAATTGGGCGAAAACTCTATGCACTTCATTCGGCGAAGGAGCGGCGCATCGGGCTGTCGTCTTGGCCAACAATTTCAGGCTCTGCGAGTGCCCGACGACAATTTGTCGAAAACTATTCGAAATACGATGCACGTATTGCCACGGCCGTTGGCACCTCGTTAATAATGCTGCATATATACCTTCCCTCGAGGAGTTTCACCAGACTCACGGTTGACCCAGAGCCGACGGAAAACCAGAGACAATAAAGACGTTAGCGCGAGGACATGTTCTCATTGAGTAGGTGTGTGTGTGTGTGTGTGTGTGCATACGTGGAGGTTCGTGTATTGGTTAACCGGAACTGTTGCCGTCCGAGAGGGTCGCAAACAATCAGTTCGGTTCTTGCCGCTTGCTCCTGAAACTTGGCTCTTTCATAGATCTTGAAGCTCTCCTCGGTCTGTTTGTTCGACGCCATTCGGCCATGTCCCACGCATTAAATGAAAAAAAAACAGCACTGAAGTGGATCAGGACACTGTTTTTTTCGTGCCTATCACATTTCGTTATGAAAACGCGAAGCTTGAAACAACGCAAAACACACGAATTTTCGACAAAGTATGCTCCTCAAGTACAGAATACAAATTTTGTAACGTGCGTTGACTGCCACGCTAAATTCATATATTTTTCTCAGGGCACCACTCAAGTATTTTCATTTCTCTGGATGTGGAAATAAAAAAATAATACCAAATATGGTTTTGTGGAATCGCAAGGCTATCCATAGAGCGTTTATCGTGTTGATAGTCATAGATGAGCACCGTAAAGCAGCTTGGCGGTCTCGATTATGCTTGATAGCTGCTTTGGAATATTTACTTATATTGTGACGGTTTTAGATACTTCAGCGATTTAGTATGACCTTCAAACAGTATCCCAGCAACGTAATGAATTATTGTTTTTTTTTTTATTTTGACAGATATATTTCCAGTGCCAATTCAGTCGTAAAAGTTCGTATTGTAAGCATCGTAAAAATCGTGAGATGACATTGTGGAAGATTTTAGTAAGGGGTATCAATTCATTTCTATCATAGTAAGGTATGTGCGTTCACCTTGGATTATACGATGATCGACCAACATTTCACATTACTTTATTTAAAGTGTTTATCATAATATTTATAGATTCGCCCTTAACGATGTGGATTCAGACTATGACTACTTTTCGAATGACGGATTGTCCGGTGACTGTCTGCCGGGAGACCTGTCGCAGAACGAAATATCGGAAAAAAAACTACTCCATGTATCACATACATCCAGGCGTCGCCGAATAGAATCTGATATCGAGGATGAAGCCGATACAGATGAAAATGAAAATAGTAGCAATATAGGCAACAACGAATGGTCACATATCACACAGACCCCAGCAAGGGTAATCTCATTTTTGTAATCTAGATGCGCTGTACGGTTAGGGGTAATCAGGTGCAAGATTGTTACTTTTCATTCGTTACGCAAGAGATCGTACAAACAATCGATGAAGAAACGAACAGATGTGCTGCACAAATTATAGAAAACAGAAGCTCGTTTAAATAAATAGCTACCGACCAATGAAGATAAGATGAAACTATTTGTCGGTCTTCGAATATGGATGGGCCTCATTAAGCTACCTAAAATCGACTCATATTGGTGTAAACATGACACGTGATGCCAATCATCGCCAAAAATGGTTATGTCTAGAAATCGTTTCGAATTACATCTATCATTTCTTCATTGTAATAATAACCAAGCAGTGAACGAAAATGGTAGATTGTAGAAGATAAGCAAACTTGTAAATGCAGTAAATCACATTTTTTGCAAATATTATGATCTAGATGCATCGATGAATATTTAGGACCATTTCGAGGACGCATCTTTTTTCGGCCATTCCAAAGCAAAAGAGCAATAGGTACGGACTTAGAGTATGTAAACTATGTTCTGCTACAAGATATACAAATAAATTTGAAATATATTATGGAACAAAATCGCACCATGCTTAACATCTACAAATATTGTAATGAGCATACAGTTTACGCAGGCAGCTGGTATACGAATATCAATTTTGCCGAAAAATGAATTGCTTGTAACAATCATAAGGTAGGAATTATATGAAAAAATAGTAGAGGTATAACTGGCAGAAGTTAAATGTAAAATATTAAAAAGAGGCGAGCTAATTGCAATACAAAATAAGAAGGGTATCATGGTTCGTAAGGCAGTGCTGTTGTGAAATTTGAAAAAATCTCTTTTTAATTTTTTTTTGCAGAATAATCCGCAGAGTATTCTGAACACGCCCGTAAAACCCGTTTAATGATACTCATAAAATAAGCTGAATTATAGAAATTATAAGGAGTACGCTACTCCTTATAATTAAATTAAATAAAATTATAAGGGACCGCGGTCGAGACGCAGCAACTTTCAACGCGTTTTCCTCGAAAGTATCCTTTTCAAATCGGTCACCACGATATTTCAACAATTAATTGACCGATTAAGATCCGATTTGACATACACCTTCAGTAGACGGTTTTTCAATGTTGATAGCAAAATTGAATCGGAATTTTATTTTTTTACAACTCGTAGAATTGTCAGAAAAACAGGAAAAATTGATGATCAAAGCTTAGCATGCAGCCATTTTGTGAACATTTTTTTTTTCTAAATCTGGTACTAAAATCACAACATTCTGGTACTAAACAATCTGGTACTAAAATCACAACATTCTGATACTAAACAATCTGGTACTAAAATCACAACATTCTGATACTAAACAATCTGGTACTAAAATCACGACATTCTGGTACTAAACAATCTGGTCCTAAAATCACAACATTCATACATATTAAAAATGTTTAGTATTTTTGCGGAATCATACAATGTTCATAATATTGGTCGACAATATTCGTTCAAAAATACTGTTATTGTGAAGGGTCCGTCCATTGCGCTACGATTTACCCTTCTTTTCTTTTGTGTTTTTCTTGAAATTATGTTTTATAAAATGATGTAAGTCGGGTCTCGAAGTACGGACTGACTTATAACATTTTCTATGATATAAGGAGATGATTTTTTTTTTATATGTTCACTCTTTCACACACACACACACACTTTTTTATATGTTCATAACAAACGACTCAAGTCATTTTTTCGGTCGAAAATCTAACTTTCTTTCCAAAGTTTGCCATTTACGTAATTTTCAAAGTATCAAAAGAATATCCAGTCACATGAAAGTTTAATTATTTATGAACTTTGTTTAAATAATAATAATTTCATCGTTTACCACTAGTTTCTCATTCTTAAAATCCAAATGTGAGAAGACTGTGTATTAATTGTGGGCAAAATCTCGACGCCGTCATGCCAATATTCTCATTTTTTTTTAATGTTGCTAATCGACCTGCTATCCGGGCCCCAAGTGTATGCAGACCCGTTTACCCACAAACTTGTCCCTCCACAAATATCCGTTTCTGCGACATCTAGAGAGTTGCCCACAGCCACTGTTTCCTGCGTTTCGCGATTTCGGGAATAAGCGGTCACCCATCCAAGTATTGGCTCAACCCAAGATCGCGCCTCCACTACTAACCGCCGTCTATCAGATATTACTAACTTGCAATACCTCCGTCTACACTTCCGTTCGTTCTTTTCTTTTCAAGATACAGATGCACAATTATTGAATCCGCTCTGAGAGACAAATTTTTGCTTTGTTCGCGATATACTTACAATTAAGCGTTCTTTGAAATTAGAAACGAAAGGAGCCACTTTGGAAACGCTCTTCCGTCGAATATAAGCTCGAAGTTGGACAAGGGAAGAAGTAGCTTTGCGCTATTTGGGCAGTCGCAGTCTCCCGCTTTCACTATGGCGGTGAAAAGCTCCGCTTGGAGCTTGGGAGTGGCACGAGAAGAGACTTTCGATTCGTTTAACGAGCTATTCTCATCGCGCGCAGTTATGTCGTCGCCACGCAACTCGGTATAGGAATCGCAAGAGAAGGTGGTACAGCGGGATGGTCGTGGTCCCAGGGAAAAGAGACCGAGGAACGTTTCACAGTAGAACAGTTCCATTGTGCCATTGTGTATCCGACGGAGGTGTTCCACGGTAAATCGTTCTCTTGGGATTTTATGAATTAGCAAAGAGCTCCTGGTCGCGAGGTATATTCGTATATACAGACACACATATTTTATATATATATATATATGTGTGTGTGTGTGTGTGTGTGCGTGTGTGTGGATATATCCTTTGGGACATCACTACTGTGATGCCTGTGCTTCGCCAAAACGCCAGTTAAATGGCTGCGGCAGATTAAATCACAACGAAATTAAAAGAAATTACCATTTTTTTCCCCAAGTTAGTTTCGCATGAAAATAGTGATTTGCGGTTATAAAGTAATCTTCTCTAATTAAAATACCCAAGGGGCCGTCCATAAATTACGTCATTTTAAAATAGGGGGGGGGGGTCTGGTCGTTAGATGACGGTAACGTTAATTTGATCACAACGATATGACGGATAGGATGATTTCAGGGGGGGGGGGGTCAAAAATCAGCAAAAGTCGATGACGTAATTTATGGACGGCCCCCAACGCGCGCAGTTCATTTTCGTAATTCGTTTATTCAAGCAACAACCTTCACAACGAATATTCTTAGATTACGAATTTAGCCACGTAAAGCTGAACTTGTGCTTGAAGGGTTATACGTAGTTGTGAAAGTCGAAAAATCACTTTTTTCAAAACCAATATATTTTGACAGTATACCATCTTATGAATGTTCCCTGCAAAATTTCAAGGTGATCCGATCAAAAGTGACAGATTTATGGGCTGTTACGTCGAAGCCCGTCACAACGCTGGAAGCGTCATTCGAAACTTTAAAGGCTTTTTGCTCGAAAGTACGTTTTCAAAGTCTGTGAGATAAATATTACAAATACTACTGCTTTGATGTTTTTTTTTGTAATTTTTAGGGCTTTTTGTGGATGTAACATAATATTTGATCCAAGATTTTTTTCCGATGTATAATTTCGATTTGATGAACAAAAAATTCCAATTTTTCGCCGAAATCGAGACTCACTTTGAACACGCGCGATTTCTTTTAAATTTGATGTTTTGGAAATTCCTTCGATTAATGATAGGATAAACTAATATACTATCGAGATCTGTTTGATATTTTTATATTAGATTACGTCGTTCAGAAAGGCTTACCGAAAAAGATGTTTTCGAGAGGTGCTTCGATCGATTATAATTGAATATTGTTACACAAAGAATTACAATGTTCTTCATGCGATACTTTTTCAAATACCTAAATAATTTTTGTGGAGATTCATTAGCACGATTTAGAAAATCCTAAAAATGAGCAATTTTCGACTGTTACAAGTGGACATAAGCCGTTAAAGGTAAGTTCCAACTTGAGCCTCGACAACACTCATTCACAGTTTGCAAACTCGCCTACAAAGCTCGATTTCGTTCTCCGCCTCGTAGTCGAACGAGTATACGAACGTATACGAACTGACAATAATTTTCAATTAGTTGAAAATTTCACGAAAGAAAATAGCACTGGGGAGTGGGCGAGATTGTGAAAGAAACAATCATTTCCCGGGCACAAAAATGTTCCTTGGAAATTACGTATTCTCAGTTATCGAATATATATTTCCAAGCGAATGAACCGAGAGATATAACCGACCGTGAAGAGAAAGCTGCGGGAGAAATGAAAAGAGGCTGTGCAGACTGACTGTATAAAAAAAGGAGGAAGAAGAGAAAAAAGGAAAAGAAAACGAGGAAAAGAGAAGGAGCCCAGACGTACGGGAGCTCGAAATGAATATACATCCAGACCCTCTTACCGAGATCATGGATGAATGGCAAGAGGAAAGATAGCTCGGAGGGTGACCATTAAGGCGTAAAGAAAATTCCGCTGATCAGATGAAGGAATGAAGTAATTTTGCTGGCAGGCAACTCGAGCCGTATATAGAAATATACGATGGAAAACGAAATATATTCGTAATTAACTGCGGCCAGATGCCAGACGAATTCCTCACCATTCGAATTACCGTCGAAGCGAATTTCACGTTTCCTGTATTTACGTTTAATTTTGTTGCCAGTTGGAAAAGCAATTAAATCTTCAAAAAAATCCCGTACGCAAAGAGTTTGCCTCGAAAAACCGAGATATTGTGCATGAGGAGTGTTTGTATTATATGTGGAAAATACTGTACTTGAACGTTTATTTTATTCGCCTATTAATCTATTGCGAAAGACTTTCGAAAAATGAATTTCAATTATTGTTCATCGAAGCCGACGTAGATTTTTATAAATTTCAGGCAGTCCCGATGGACATATGGCTCGATCACCATATCCATTATTCTGCTCACATTTTCTCTCGTGCCGAGAGACTCATCGACTTAATTGGATCCTCTACGCGCACGAGAAACTCCAGCATCCGTCGAGTCTCATTCGCCGATATTATTCACTCCCCATTAAACGTATCCACTGTTCAGGGTCGTGTATTATATATACATACACATACACTACAATACACATGGTACGATACAACATATACGTGTAGCAACTAATTGTTATCTCGGAAATCTCCAAGTTTCAACGAAGTACACATAACTCACCATGCCTGGTTATTCGTGCGTACAACTGTTCTTAATATAATTACGTTCAACTATAACGGCTGTAATACACGCTGATATTTAGAACTGATGTTTTAATTATCCAAGAAGCACTAACAAGGAACATCACTTATGTGGCCGCCTTCGATTTTGTTGAAACTTATATATGTGATAAAGTATTAAAAACTATTAGACGCGTATTTTTTTTATCGATGGAAAAATGGTTTTAAGGGGGGAAACCAACCCTCAGAAAAAGGCGTGTCGAGGGATGATTTTGAAGTTTCACCCTCAAGCAGTCCACCGATCTAAAGTCAACCAAAACCGAAATTTTTCTAACTTAGAGCGATGAAAATCCACTATAGAAGTATCGACAGTCCTCGTACTTGCGGAATGTTAGCTTCTCGAAATATACGAGCTAAATCGAAACGACGTAAGGCGAAACAATTTTTTTCCCCTACAGTTCTATATAAAATGAAGCCTTAAGGTTCTACATCGACTTTTAATAAAATTAACCCTTCGAGTGCACACCTCCGCCGCTAACCTATTAGTGCATCTTCTGTGAATCTGACACAAGGCGTTTTTCAAATCGTTGTATTCCGGTAAATATGCATTTTTTGGAAGAGACTTTTTTGTAGTAAATTATCCATATTTTATGGTCCTAAATTAATTTTTTGACGAAAACGAAAATTAAATACCACAACATTCGTTCAAAGTGGGGCATGAGTTGAAAAATATGTACTTACACGAAAAAAATCACTGGGTCAAAACGACCCAGTGTGCACTCGAAGGGTTAATAAAACAGAATCTTAAATCATATCATCATATTTTATTGTAAAGAATAAGTATACATTCATGTACATTTATCATAAATTCAATAATCATGTAGGGGAACTCGGGGCAAGACGAATACGCGGGGTAAGATGAATCATAAGCCTACCCACTAAACTGTGTATGCGAGCACAGTGCTCCCATTTCCCATTTCCTCCCCTCCCATTTCTCCAAACTCCAACGGGAGTTTGGAGAAATGGGAGGGGAGGGAGTGGGGGGGAGTGGGGGATGGGAGGGGTGGCGATGAGGCGAATGAGTGTGAAAGTAACAACTTTGGTGGAAGCACGCGTCTCGAGTGAGAAAACAATATCGATTTTTTGACAAAAGAATGTAATTTTTTGTAAAGTTTAACATCGTTTCAGTTTATTTGAGTTGCTGATATTGATTAGAGACAGGTAGATAAACACAATGAAAGTACGAATTGTTAATATATTAAGAACGGTTTGTCAAAAATTTTCAAGCCTGTTTTTTTTTTGTTAATTCGTTAACCGTCTAATGGGGCAAGGTAAATGCAAGCTATCGCAAACACGGAATATTTTACAACGTACCCCTATTTACGTTAGAAAGAGTGAAATGGAACTAATAAAGTATTTGATTTCTCTTCAACCGGTGTTTCTACCAGGGGAAGAAAAAGAACTTACAAATGGTCAAAATGAAATGGAAGCTAGATTATTCGGACTAATTATACAGACCTTAGGCGATTGGCTTATCAAATTGATGGTATTGAGAATGAAATCACTTTTTATATACGAAAGATGCCAATAATTCGTGTCCCATCATAATCCACGCGCTGTTTCATCTTGCCCCGCATACGGGGTAAGATGGGAAAAATACAGGTTTAATTAAAAATATATATATTATATGGTACAAATCAGAAAGACTGATTTTTTGCTTCCAAAATTAAAAGATTAATAAATGTTGATTAGTTTGAAAAATAATTAAAGTTGACTGACTTATATATTTATTGTTTTATTTGAACATGACGTTAGCGTTATCATCTTGCCCCGACTTTTTATATTAGATACTTAATTATATATATATACATCGAATTGGCATGTTGATAAAAATTGAAAAAAAAAAATTAAAAAGGCTGACGTAACTCGAGAAAGTTGACGCATTATTGAGGAGTGGTGTGAACATTTTACTTGACGAAACGCGAGGGCTAACTGTATTGAGGGGTGGTTTTTTTGCTTAGAATCGTTTTGTTGCCGATATAAGAAAAACTTCTGAAATAATTTTCACTGCTTTATCACATTTGTGAGTTTCAACAAAATCAAAGGCAGACACTTAAGTGATGTTCCTTCTAATGACGCAGTCTTTTTACGATCAGTCCCCTGTATATTCATTTTTTTTCTCGTCTACCTACAACACAATGATCCATTGTTGTTTATTCGAATATATTATTAAATAAATAAATGAATGTTGCCTTTCAATATCGAGAGCAAAGTGCCCGACCGTTTTGAAGCGTTTACCCTCTCGCACGATCTTTCATAGTACATGTTGATATAAAACAAACTTGGAAATTTAACGATGCAACTACGAGAGAGTGAGTGAGAGAGAGAGA
Source organism: Ophion obscuratus (assembly GCA_964007375.1). Taxonomy (NCBI): domain Eukaryota; kingdom Metazoa; phylum Arthropoda; class Insecta; order Hymenoptera; family Ichneumonidae; genus Ophion; species Ophion obscuratus. The sequence continues at coordinate 28,471,132 of OZ023315.1, forward strand.
GAGAGAGAGAGAGAGAGAGAGAGAGAGAGAGAGAGAGAGAGAGAGAGAGCTTCATATTAAACGCAAATGCTTCCTGGCGGTGCGATTAACCTAGTACGGTGTAGGCGGTGGCGGTCGTAAAAGCCACAGAGAGTAAATTTTCGCTGGCGCGCTCATCGATTCCATCCCCTGGTTGCTCGAGCTTCTATCACTGTTTACCACTCCTTCGACCTATCCCGCTCCCTCTCTCTGACTCGCTCTTCCATAGTATATACACGTATACGAGATATATGGAATACTTTCTCATCACGTTCTTCACCACCGATGACTTGAAACTTTGCAATGTCGTCGCGCGAGAGCTTGCATACGCGATTTTGCGATCCCACATACACTCGTACGTGGGTATACGTGCTTTCGATACTCGTTCGAATTGGAAAGTCGACAGTGAAGGATTGCAGTGCTATCTATTGTGCTGTAACACATATTCTTCCCGCTTTTCCAGTATTTTCAAAATAATTTACTTTCATCTACAGAAATGAATTTAATCAATTGTTTATGCGTCATTTTCATCCGTGTCCTTTTTCCATTTTTCTGTTTTTACACTTGGAGGGTTGCTCTCTGATAGAATTTCCGCGGCTCGTTACTGCAAAATTGATGCAAGGCGTATTGGCAGGCGTTTAAATTGACTAAATTTACACAATTAAGTGAGACTATACGGTGGATGCACTAAAAAATCCCTGCCAAGTTGCGACAATTTTTACCGAGTATTTTTGCTGAGAAATAATTGGCACAAGTTAGGTCAAACATATTTTTCATCAATCAGTTTTTTTTCATCGTTTATTTTAAGTCCCATCGACAACCAGGGTTACCAATGGCGATATCTTGCAAGAAAATCGTTTCCGGTTTTCGGCAACTGTAAAAATTACACCAAAGGTATCTATGGTATAGGGTGAATTTTACCCCTTAAACTAAAACGAGAACAACATCCGATAGGGTCGCCGGAAATAGTACCATGTAGAGGTAGTTCAACCCTGAAATAAGGTTTTTTTTTTAAAAACGCACAATACGTATCTCAAACTTTTTTAGCTATCTGAAAGGCAAGCGATTCCGTTGCAATATAAATTGTGTGCTTCTGTTGTCAACAGCTTTCAATTTTCAACCCCTGTAGATTTCTATTCATTTACGCCATCAGATTTGAATGAAGTCAGTTTCTCATTATTCACCATGAGCGTGATTCTCCAAGTGGGTTCAATCAAATGTCTTGACTAAAAGTATGCGGAACTAAAAAATCCAGAATGAAGGGATCAAACTTTGACGGTGTATTTCTACCCTCAAACCCGTTTTTCCGCTAACAACGTACATACTTGTCATTTAGATTTTGATGACTAATAATACATGGCAAATTAAACTAAATCGGACGGTGATACCGGAAGTGAGATATAGGATATAGAGGTGGCCCACTCTGTGAAGCGAGATTTTTTCTCGAAAAACGCAAAAATACGTGTTTTCTACTTCTAGCTGCCTCAAACGCAAATGGTTTCGTTAAAATACAAACAATTATTTTTATGTTATAAAAGTATGTTGACTTTCGACCACTATACATTTCTATCAATTTACCCCGTCTAAATTCGAAGCGCCCATTTGTCATTATTCACCAGAGACGTTTCCATAAGATTTATCTTCTTGACCATGCACGGCAAGACCTTGCACAGCATTCCCAGTTACTCATTGTGCGGTTCATACATTGTCTTTTCCTATAATAGTGATATCAGTTTTTTGTTACAATAATGTGATTTTCGAAACAAACATAAAACATTTTTAATTTTTATGTTTGAGTTTAAGTGATTATTTCTGAGGTTTAAAAATGTTGTGTACAACATTTCTTGTACACTTGCATAATCTGTACATTGGACTTGGCTATTTTATAGGGTACTTCATTTTTTTGTCCAATTGATTAGTGGCAAGAATGTAATAACACCATTCTTTGAATTAAAACACATAATTATTATTTTTAGGGTATACCATATATTTCAATAAGGTAAACCAAACAAAAATATTTTTTCGAGGGGATTTCTTATTACTTGGCATACTTTTTAACTTTGCAAAAGTTTTTGAAAATGTGTTTTGAGATATTCGAACTCGTAGATACCTAGGGAATGGCATCCACAGTATGTGAGATGATGGCATCATAGTTTTTCAAATTTTTATTATTCTTTATAAAAATTAAATTATCATGCTTTTTATAACCATGGACTCTAGTCAGTGAAGTGTATATTTCTTAGAAACCCATGCCTTGGATGTACATGGATGGTGCGCTTTGTTGATCCCACTTGAGGCCACTGAAGAAAATATCAACCTTTGACTGTCTTTGAACGAATTTCGGTTCGCAAGGATGTATATTTTTTGTCTGATTGATTTAATAAAAATTCAGATTTTTGCTTTTGCGATACCTAATGCTCTGACAATTGTGTATTCCCCAAGTTCGATACAAGAAAAAGGCATATCTACTGGTGAACTCTCGTTCTTAGCAGTTGGCTAACAAATCCATAGATTCGGCTTTGCGATGCCTAAATACATTTTTCATTCATTGGACTTAATGCGGGACAAATCCATATTTTCAGCTACCCGCGGGTATACATTTATCGTTCACTTCGCGCAAATCTTCGAGTACGCGACGTGTTCGTCAGTTCGTCAGTGACGTCGAATGTGCCAGTGGCGTCCATTATTTTTTTAGCTTTTGGGGTCTATTCTTTTTTACCTCTTGGCGCCAAGACGCTGCCGCGTCTCTTGATATACGCCTTATCTATGAGTAGAACTCTTGCTGTAATTGTCGATTCGTTTGGAGTACCCCGCGTTCACTGCTTAGATCTTCATGAATTGGGTTAGCATTTAATATCTATTCGATTGAAGATGGAACGTGACGACTAGATATATTAGTATCGCTGATTGGTCGAATAAGTGTTTGTGAGTAAAGATGAAATTACCTCTCCTTGGTCTCGTTAAGATGCATTGATCTTTCCTTTCATTCCGGTGCGCAGGTTTTCGCATGTTTTGCTGAATACTGCTTAGTTTGATGACGATACAATTCACGCAATTGCTGTTCGGCAATGAGCGAAGCGCTTCAAAGACTACTCTATTCGACTCGCGCGTGAACATTGGTATTTGTTTCTCATTATTTGTAGCTTTCGTTCGAGCTCCTTTTAATGGAACAGCTAATGGAAATGGAACAGCTGATCTATCAGCTGTTTCATTTCCCGGTATCCTTGGGAGAAAGAACTGCAATGGATGTTACATCTCCTTGTGTTCATGCATGTTTTAAGCTTTTTCTTATAACACTTGGATATGCGTAGTAGAGCTGTGTTTAGTAGCACATCCAGGGTAGATACGAAGCTTTTTGATGATCCCGAAGATTCATGAAAGTCGGGAAATAGTAGTTGCAGTGATTTCGCATGGGTGCTGTATGCCTTTGTTGATCAAGTGTCTGGCGCGGGATGCATATTTGACATTGAAATTTCCTCCAAACCTCCAACGGCACATCCTGCATCTTGAATCATCTACAACATCGGCTCCATGTACAGCGCATTTTTTGTCACAAGTTTGCGATGCGGTTTCACCTTGACAAAAGTGTTCTGTGCCAATTTTGCATAATATGCCACGGCCGAAAGATCAAGAAGTAAATTTCATTAGAACGAGAGTTAAAATAGGACTGTAATTATGGCAGATAGTATCTGCATGCATGAAGCTGGTAGTGGTACGACAAAGCGATGTAACCTGTTCAGTTGCGTTGCCATTGGAAACGCCATTGCGCAGCCCAGCAGTCGTGCATCCAAATATGTACACCCAGGCAAACGGAGCTCAACAAGAATGATCGCGGAAGCTGAGCACAGACTGCGCGTCACTGCTGATGGTGATTACGAGCAACATGTATTAGGGTGTTTCGTATTTGAAGCATATCACAAAGGAACCTCGAGTGAAACGAGCCAGTAACGAGCACGGACCATGTGATCAAAACAGTACCACTAAAATAGTACAATTTTAGGCAACATACAATATTTTGTAATTACACGATATTAGAATGCGCTCACCATGCGTCATGTATAAAGTGCGGAGAGGTTCTATTCGACTCTAATGAATCTTTGAAAACTATCGGGCTCTGCCATATTGAGGTAATAAATAATACCATAACCTACGTGATCAAGCTTCTCAATTTTGCACGGATATTCATCTAATATCACTACATTAATTCTTGTTGGTTAACGTTTGTTAATTAATTCGTATGATTTACAATAGAGTACAGCTTCCACGTTAATCCTGAACAACCAGTTCGAGACACGCTCTCGGTTGTTTAATTTCTCTCCCTCTCTTGCACATGCACTCGATACTTCGTTTTTCTGTTGACCACGGATGCTACCCGTCGATTTTCTGCTGCTGGTCGACATCGATGGTGCTGGAGAAGTGTTGGAGGGGGATCGTGATATGCAGCAATACCGGTACCATCAGCGTTCTCTTGGATTCTCATCTGCAAACTCTCCACCCTGATCCTCCTTCTATGTACGCATATATACATCTATATATATATGCGCGCGCGCGCGTACGTACGTGTGTGTGTGTGTGCGCGCGCGCGTGTGTGTGTGTGTGTGTGTGTGTGTGTGTGTGTGTGTGTGTGTGTGTGTGTGTGTGTGCGTGCGCGCGCGCGCGCGCGTGTGTGTGTGTGTGCATACCGCGATGCTCCACAGCCATCGAGATCTCCTCTCGCGATAAAATGAATAACACGGAATGAAAGCTACACGGACTAGAACGACAGGGAAGCCAGACAGTGAGCAACGATATTTAGCTTTTTCCGATAGCCGATTCGTTTGCTCACAAATGTACATCCAGTTATTACAACTGAGAGCTCTTGCAAAGCTTTTGTTCCCTCTGAGAGACTTGACATAAAAATAAATAAATGAAAAAAAAAACAATTCTCACAATTTATGTATCGAAGAGAATCCTGGATTTTCCCCGTCGTTCTAGTCACTGCTTTGGTTTTTTGATTGGTGATTGTTCACGGATTATCCTATTTTGCTTCTAACAAGAAACATCACCTTAGGGTCCGCCTCCGATTTTGGTAACAATTCACGTATGTGGTAGAGCATTAGAAAATCTTAGAAACACATTTTTTTATCGGCGGACAAATCAGGGAGAGGCACCCTCTAGAGTGAGGCATGCCGAGGGCTGTTTTACCATTTTCACCCACACTCAGTCCATCGATTTGAGTGACCCTTGAAAATTGGGGTTGTTTTCGTTTTCTGGCGATAACTTTTTACGGAACGAGATACGAAGAAAGAAGAAGAAAAGATATCCACAATAGGTACGTTTAAAAAAATTGAGGGTTGAAACACTTCTTTATTTTTATTCCTCACTCAATATGTAAAAAGGATGGATCAAATTACATGAAACAGGTACCTCTTTGAAGAAGGTATAAAATTAGAGCTTGAGTGTTTTTGCATTTTTGCAGGGTAGCAAGCTTAAGGGAGTCAACAACTCTTTACGTGAAGTTCTGATCATACTTGTTTTTTCGGTTATTATAATGTGTTCCAAAATTTCCTACAGCAACTAAATTGATGTGGTCTCGCTTCGAAACAACTACGATTGACTTAGAAGGAAACGGCGGGAGGTGTCCCCCTCTGATTTTCATGACACTTGGCATGTTGGTAGATTTCCTCGAAATAGTCGGCACGTATTTATTTTATATCGGTGGAACCCCAATCTGAGGCAAGAAAAGCACCTTTGAAAATCGGGTTTTCATTTTCCGACTATAAGATTTCAACTAAACGAGATACGAAGAAATCACAAATGGCAACAATGTTACATTTTTCGAGTATTGGTTATGGGAACGATGCAGATAACAACAAATTTCGTATTGCTTATTGCGAAAATGCAACTTTTGAATGCGTATCTACAAAAATGTTCATCTGCTGAAATGCAAATTCGCACATCTGCGGGAGATGGAAAAGTAGCGGATACGTGTTTTTTTCTATATCGTGCAATTAAGGGATTGAAACCAGGGTTTTTTTTTGCGAATATCTTGCGGCACGCCATTTTTAAGGGGTTAAACGCATCCTCTGAAATTTGTGGTTTTTTTTTCGTTTTTTGCTTCTAACCTGTGAACGAGACGAGATTAAATTAAGTTCAAACCGAAAAAAAATGGTATTCTTCGATTACTTTACATCCATACTGAAAACAATAAATTTAACAAATTTTGTTTTGTTTATTGCGAAAATGCGTTTTGTGCGTGCGTACCTGCGAAGATTTTCATTACAGTGAAATATAACTTCGTACATGTATAGAGGGTAGAATGTAGCCGACACATATTATTTGCATTGTATGTAGGTCGACATCAAAATGATGTTGCCTGCTAAGAAAGAAAATATGTCGGTTCCCTCGATGAATAATTTGGAAGTAAAACATCCTTTCATAGAGAAATGGACATTCTTTGCTTTTTCCGAAAGTTCAGTGCAGAACATGACATAGAAACTTCAGGACTTTGAATTCTTTTATTTTTTCTGTGCCGTAATATAACACAAATGATGCAAACGAAGTTGCCTTAGTTACTATAGTACTCGAGAACTCGTGATGGGCACATCATAAAGATTTCACCTCACGCAAACCATTTTACTCGGAGCGTCGAAAAGTTGATCCAACTGCGAGAGCATTGGTTTGATAAATTTGAAAGTACACGAACACATAGATTCGCGTGATCCAGTTGTTTCTGCGGACCAAACTAATTTCTTAGCATGGTGAACATTTCGCCACCAGGGATCCCTGCAAATACTGGGGAAACAAAGCAAACTTGAATCACTCCGTCCGGAAGTTCCTTCTTCAACGGACGAAGAACGAGCGGTATAACAACTGAAACACCCTGTAACCACCATAGCACGCGCAGAAGGTTATACGTAGCGAACAGTATTCTATCTCTTGCAGTGTTCTTGAAACTTTTGTTTGCAGCCAACCAGTCAGCTAGCCAAGAAAGGGTTGAAAGGTGACTCCACCCCGACTGAGACCTCGAGATAAGTAATCTTGTTTGTTCTTCGACGAGAGAGGATGAGGTGGATTTGCCGTGGCTTGGGATAGGATATTTCTCCAAAGAAGTAGAATTCTTCACCGTTTTAGGTTGCAAGGACCGTAGCATGCGAATATTCCGCGCTAGCCAGGAAGTCATGAAAAACACGTATGCGGTTGGTAATACATCTTTTGCCCGCAGTCCATGACAGCACATTAGGCTAGACGTTTACTTGGGGTCATGGCCAATTACGTGAGCCGAAAGTCAATCACGAGAATCAGTCATTGACCACCCCGATATATCAAACCTCGTTTGACAAAGAAACCGTTTCCAGTATCCCTCTCTGATTTCGTTCAATTTTTGATATGTTATTCTTCTTCAAAATCTAGAAGACATCTATTTTCTTCATCGACAGAAAAACCATTTCATGGGGTGAAATCCTGACGGGGTAAATGGATAAAAATGTATAGGGGCTGCAAGTTAAAGGGCTAGGCAACTCAAATTGAAGAGAAAGGTTCAATATATGATGCAAGAATCGCAGGTTGATGGTAACGATTACAACGATAAAACTGCTAGTAAAAGTTTGAAGGCCTTTTTCTCGACACTATGCTTTTCAAAACGGTGTACACGATTTCTCGACACCTAATGAACGGATTGACTTAAAATTCGGTACACTTATTCATTGCAATAGTAGTGCAGTCTTGAAGACGTTTTTCTTTTCAACTTTTTTCATTATTTATCGACAATAATGATGCCATTTCTTCTAAAAAAATGGAGTAAAAATTTAAACCTTTTTCCGATGATTGAAACACGATAACAAAAAGCCCAGTCGTCTTAGCTAATAATATATATTTTGAGGAAAAAACTGTTCTTTTTTTCGTTTTTGATCAACCGGGTGGCCAAAATCAAGTACACCGTTGAGCACCTCACGTTCAAAGGTCCTTTACGAGATTGTTGACAACTTCTTTAATTATTAATTCTTTTTTATGCAATTTGATACACTACTTTGTTATTGGGCGTACAACTTAATTCGGTCCGTTTTTTTGCTCGAAATACGTACTTATTTGAATGATAAAATGAATGAATACATTAATCAAAATATTGTCCTTCGCTAGCCACTACTTTTCCCCATCTTTCTGGTAATTTATGAATTCCGTCGCGGAAGAAGCGTTCATCTTTTGAAACCAAGAATGAATCGAGTCAATTTTTGATACCCTGTTGTGACGTGAAGCATATTTCAGTCACAGCGTTCTGCATCGATCGAAACAAATGGTAGTCGGAAGGGGCAAGGTCTGGGCTATAAGGCGGGTGAGCCAGAATTTCCTACTCACTATTTTCCAAATAGTTTTTAACCATAATAGCAACGTGAGGCCGAGCGTTGTCATGTTGAAAGATTATGGACTCGTGTCTGGTCGCATATTCTGGACGTTTTTCGGCTAAAGCTCGCTTTAAACGGATGAATTGTTGCCTGTAGAAGTCTCCCGTAATGGTCCCACAAGCATTCGATGGGCTTCAGTTGCACTTTTCTTCCAATTGAAAAAGAAAATCAATACTTCTCGCAAATGGTGCTTATTTGGGACGAAATTCGACATTTTCACCGCAGTAAAAATTAGACTTGATGCGCAACACTCAAAGGTCTGTAAACGATATTTGGTTAGGAGATGTTGATACTTCACCATGCAGCAAAAATCAGCTGTTGCCGTCAACCATTTATAGCACTCAGAGCCATCTTTTGAAAACGGACCGAACTAAGTTGTACACCTAATAATTCACAAATAAATGTGCAAACGATTTTTCAACCATCGTACTCATTCCTTAAAAATTAATTTTTTCAAGTAACTGATTTTGGAGTCGTCACGATGGCCTAACCGCTTTAACATTTTTTTTCATAACAACAGAACTATGCTCCATGTTTCAACGAAACGATTTCAATTTGAGAGAGGTACAAAAAGTACGAGATACGGGGTAGTCCACAATATATATAGACTACCCCTATAAAATACCACTGGCTATCGTACCCGGCTTCGCTCTAGTGCGGACGATTTTCCTTATTTCTCGCTATGCACTTCTTTTTCGCACTCACACTGTTGCAATCAAATGCGGATTTCCTTTCCGTTATTGTGAAAACGTTAAATTAATCTCTGTGATATTCAAGTACGTAAGTAACGTCATCTGATCACGAAAACAGAAACAGTACACTCGACATGTCGACTGGAGCGCGTGATGGAACGCGCTCGCTCGCGGACGTTTTCGCTGTCAAAGTTTTCTTTCAGCGAGTTGGACATTTTTGTTCAACATTTTTGTTCACTGCTCAGCCCCCGACAACTTACCGTGATGAGAGGTAGCTTAAAATCTACATAGGAAAATACTCTATACACTGGTGAAAACCGCATCAAGATCGGGCCATTGGTCCGGAAGGTCATCCGGGATAGACAAAAACGTTTTATTTATAGGTATCGAGATTATCTATGTACACGTGCAATTTTTTTTCACTTCGGTTCGCAATGTTTGTTGTTCCGAATACGCAAGAATACGAATCTCGTACTTGTTTACCCTCTCTCGAATGCATGGTTTCGTTGAAATAGAAAGAATAGTTCCTATGCTACAAACATTGTTCAATGTTCAACCCCCACACATTTCTACAAGTTTGCCCCGTTAGAATTGGAAAAAGTATATTTTTCATAATTTGCCATAAGCTCCATTGCCATATTCTCCAATTGGTTACAATCGAATATCTCGATTATAGAAATATATGAGATGGAAAAAAATCACACTGTACGCGTTCAACTTTGAGAGTGAATTTCAGATCTCAAAACAGTTTTCCCGCCGATAATTTTGGATTTTCACAAAGAACGTATCACAAATTAAATGAAATCGGACAGAGAGACCGGAAATGATTTCCCTGTGAGGGCAATATCCAAAGAACTGATCGCGACAGCGCAGCGGATGAAAAAAATGACGTTGCCGCAAAAGAACACGTTGCTCTTATACACGTAGACAGGTTACGGTATGATCGATTCGTTCGTCTATCTTGTAAAGGGACCCCAATATACATTTTTTTTCTGCCACTGCGTACCTCTTTGTCCTAACGCCATTGATCAGAAGGGAAGGAAACGATGACAGGGACACTAACGGTGTTACTTCAATCCTAAAAGTAGACAAAAAATTCGAGGCATACTTCATGGCACAGCGAGAAGGGTCTATTGATTTTTGGACCATCCTAGGAAAGAATGACAGGTCATTAGAAGAGCAGGGAGTTGACGAGATTGATCTCCTTTTCGTCAGCATTGGCAAAGCCGAGCATACTTGAAGTCGCGTGGGTTGGGCCGGTATATCGAATGGCTGGCAACTAAGCCCCATGCAAGTGAAAATTAATGACGTTTTAATCAATTAACCTCGCATTAGCCTTAAGTATATGCACTATAAGGGGAGGGGCTCGGTACCATAACAGGAGGCCGAAAGAGCTCTTCACTCTCATTCTCCCTCCTACCTTCCATGTCTTTCTCTCCCTCTCTCTCCCTCTCTCCACGTCACTCCAGCTCTTTCTCTAGCGTTCGAAGTTCTAAAAGCTTTTAGTTTTCGCACTGAATAATGTTACCTTCCTGTATATACGTATAACTGGCCGATAGTAAATGGCGAAAAGGATGCTCCGAACCTATCTGCAGCTCGTACAATAAAAAGGAAAATAACTGTCATATATTATGCGAAATGTTACTTTGCCAAGGATAGCGTTACGATGTAAACTTTACGCTCGCGAACTTGCGTTCGAATCTTGAGTTAAAATCAGAAACCAAACGGTGCGTCTCAGAGTGAAAATAAACATCACCTTGTAGAATCAAAATGGTTACAACGGGTGACAAATTTGCCATTCAGCAGCATTTTGATTTTACCCTCGGGACTATATTCCTACCAATCGATTAAAAAATTAAGGTGACTGTCATTGTCATGAGATCTGAAAAATTCGTTATTTCTTTGAAAAAAGACGAAACTAATCTTGCGTTTCATCACAAATGAAGAGATTTCAATCACAACAACCGTTTCGACCCAAAGGATATTGAAAAAAAACCAATATCAACGGACCCCGTTTAACAGGGTTTGCCAACATTTGGATTGGGTACCACGTAGCCGGGCACTGACTACCGAGCAAATCGCAGTTCTACTGAGTTTCGAACGTTCGTGCAACTGAAACTCAGTAAAAATATAGCCGCCACTATTGGCACACTTTTTCCACAGTTTCCCCGTACGTTCGTGAAAATACGGTACAGCAGTGCCTCTGAAGAGGGAAATGAAGTGAGAAGTGCGGGGTCGAAAGTAAACGGTACGCAATTTTGAGGGAACGAAAGAGTACATGAAAAAACACTAGAAACAAAAGTTACATCGTAAGTCGCCCTATTATAGGATAAACTAACCAGTAAATGGACGGATAATGACACTCAACTGTAGGCACCAGAATATAACAACAAGCACCAGTGAATAAACGTGTCTAATTCTGGCTTGTTATTATGAATTTATCTAAAAATTTGCAAAAAAAATCGAAGATTAGTTCTATCTCAAGTAATGAAAGTAATACTTACACTCAAAAATCACAAAAAATTATCGTTTTTGCCTTTAGAACACCCACTGGGCACAGCCGAAAAGAAACCACTTAAGAATTTGCCATCGATTTTGTTGAAACTCATAGATGTGGTAAAGCATTGAAAACTATTAGAAACGTATTTTTTTTCATCTGCGGAAAAATGGGGAAAACCATCTCTCAAAGAAAGGCGTGTCGAGGGGTGATTTTGCAGTTCAACCCACAATCAGTCCGGCGATCCAAATGAAACAGGAACCAACATTTTTCGAACGTAACGCGATGTAAAAATGCGCTATAGAAGTATCGAAAAAAATTAATTGCCGGGGGCCACGCCTTTCTTTGAGGGGTAGTTTTCCCCCTAAACACCGTTTTTCCGCCGATAAAAGAAAATAATGTTTCATCACAAATATGAGTTTCAACAAAATCGAAGGCGGAGACTTAAGTGATCTTCCTCGTAAGTTACGCGGTCTGCAAATGCCACAAACACTAAAAATCCCCTGTGGCGTCAAATTTCGATATTAAACTGGGAATCGATTTTCACGAAACCTGTAATTTTTTTGCTAAACTATAGTGATTGAAGTTTTTATCGACAATTCATATTCATATTCTTAACTTTATTTTGAATATAAATCAGCTTCCGTCCATTCACCGCCCGGTTTACCCTATTAGCATTCATCACTTAGCGAATGAAAGGAAATCCTAAAATCCAACGGAATCTCATAGTCCTGCTTGCCTCCATTTCATTACACGTCCGGAAAAGTGCAATGCGAATTGTACTCCGTGCCTAGTTAATTTCCGAAAAAAATTCCCAGCAAACTGAATTTCATCGCGTATCGAATTATCCTTGGGTGACAAGCGACACCGCAAGCGTTGACAATAGGATAGAAATCGAATAACAATTTCCGACGAGGATAAAATGAGAATGAATGAGGGTAGCTGTCTGCCTCGCCAGCTCTCGCTCTTTTCCTGTTTCCCTCTTTCTCACTCTCTCTCTCTAACTAGCCCCCGTCGAGAGTAGAGCCCCAACTTTGAGCTTTCTCTCTCGTCGGGGACGAAAGGAGCTGTGCAAAACCCAGTCGAGGCTAGTCTGAATTTTATTTAATATAAGCTTGGTTAGCGGGTTTAAATTGTTGAGGCGAGACTCGACTACGAGGACGATGAGAAAGGGAAAGGGGATGCTGCAGCACGAGAGGGTGGTTTAAAGGGAGAGGCGGTTGCTTCCTCTTCTTGGCTGCCAACGGGAAGGCACGAGCAACGTTTTCCATTTCTCCTTCGAGCGGTCTCGCTTCGCGCGGGGTGCTGGAATTTGCATCTTAATCGGGACCCTATTACAGTAACGTCATTGCAGCCGCACGTTGGCGCGGTCGGAATGCTATCGTACCGCTTTCCATATCTGGTTCTCTCTCTCTCTCTCTCTGTCTCTCTCTTGTTACCACCACGTTTGCACATATACAGACAAAACGGGACATAGAGGAGAGAAGACGGTCTTTTGCCACTGCACAACACGTCTGCCTCAGCCGCGGCAATCTGAACGCTCTTAGCGACCAAAAGGGCGTAACCGGAAGACGACTTGAAACGCAAAGTTAAGGGTGTTTCGCCCCTTTCCCGGTCGTCGCAGTACGTACGCGTGTCCGTGAACTCCTATACACGTACAGCTATACATCTACGAATGTTGATGGTCTACGAATGTACGTGGTATAAAAGGGATTCAATAGCGTCCCGAAAGGTATAGATCGAACCGAGAGAGCGAGGAAACGGTGTCCGTGCGGCAATAGCGCAGAAATCGCATTCGGTTCTATTTCTCGCTCTCTCTCCCTTTCTCCGGTGGAATCCTCTCGAAGCGAATAATCGGACCTATTCACCCGTGAATTCAGTTCGCTGATTGACTCCCATTGTTGGCGAACGATCACTCGTCACTTCCGCAACGTACCCCGTTTCCGCGTTTATACGCCCAAGTTTATTCCCGGCTTGGCCGAAAACTCGTACCCCAACGCCCTCACCCATTCGCCCCACCAACAAACAGCCGATCGCGGACCGAAAAATATCCTCGGCCTGGACTATATGTATCACGTGAGTATCTATAGCTACGTGTACGTATACGCGTGTCTCGTTCAGTCATAAGAGTGAAAATATTTCGCACGATCTTTCGAGCACTTCGGTACACCGCTTTCGGCATGTCCGCGAACCAACGTTTGTCCAACATCAACCTTATAGTCGCGCGGATACGATAAATCGATACGAGCGATTTTCGGTGATCGCACCACTTTTTTTTAACTCTTTTTCCCCTCTTTCGGGATATACGTTCGATTTCAACGTGCTTGACGAAGTAACGCGCGCGAATTCTTTGAAGGATTTCTCGCTGAATTATTTAACTTGCCATACGTTTTTTTTTTCGCCGTATTCTCGTGCCGTTTTCGGGACCCTTTCCTTTTTCGAAAGTTTCCTTCCCTCCCTTTCCTTTTTCGAAAGTATCGACAACGGAGATCAGGCGGGTAACTGCAATCGGCAGTCGGAAGTTGCCGACTCCGTTACCGAGAGAAAGTTTTTTGTTTTCTTTTTGTACCTCATCACAATCGGAGCCAAGCGGGAGGACTTTTGGGGAAAGCTTCCAAATAAACTTTATTGATAGATTGAATTTTTATTTTCGATAGTCGCTGCGGCCACGTTGGCAAAGCATGCGGAATATAACATTCAAGTGTACCCGCCGAATATAGACACATATATTTATAAATGTATGCACACACGTATGAAGAATGTACTGACCAGAATGGAACATCCTGAAACTTGAATGGAATATACATTGCGGTGTACACCGGCTCATGAAAAGCCCTTGCAAAATTTCTTTTTTTTCATTCACGCCATGACGCAAATGCACACATTTCTCTTTTGCCCCCCCCTCCCCCCCCCCCTAATATATATGTACGTATACATAAACGTGTATATGTGTGTATATATATATATATATTGTAACGTTGAAAATGAATCGAAGAAGTGTGCGGCCGTGTAGGTGATAAGAGATCGTTGAAATTTCGGCTTCGGTCCGGCCAGTGAAGGACTTCCAAGGTTGTTGAAGGAAATAAGAATTTGTGTTTCTTTACGTTTCGGCCCTGTGGTTCGGGTCCTCTTCAGAATATGTATATTTCTTTCTGTATAAATAGTGATACACAATGTTTTTACAATCACGTAATATCTAGACGTGTGTTATTTTGTTTGACAATATTGTTGGTACTGTTTTAATTATAATTATATATATAAAGTATGGATGACATCAATTATTGAGTTACTTATTGTTGTATGTAAGTATTGGTGTGTGAAATGTATAGAGTGTGGAGAAATTGTATAAGTGAGATATGATAGTTTACTGACCTCGAAGTAGTGATATTTCGGTTTTTTTACGCACATGTTTGGAACGATGTTAAGATGAACAAAGACATTATTTGTGAAAACAAATAATGTTTTGAGAAAAATAAGTACTCAGTAGATGGAGTTACTATCGTTTATGGGCGATTTTTACTGATCTGTAATGGATAAGTGGTTATGGGTCAAATTTTTTTGTTTTATTATTAAGAATTTAAGTAAAAGAATTTGATCTAAGAAAAGTTGTATTGAATGATCAAAAATTATGGTTGTTACCTATTGAGTTTTTTTTTTCTTTTAAAAGTGTGTTATCTTTCCAAAATGAGTAAAAAACTCGAAATCATGGTTGGTTCGTTACATATTGAGATGTGTAGCGGACAAAAGTTCGAGAAAGACTGAGTGATGTATTGTTTTCTGGTGGCATGTTCGAGTCTCTGTGCTATGAATCTCCCCCAATTCATAGCACAGAGACTCGAACATGCCACCAGAAAACAATACATCACTCAGTCTTTCTCGAACTTTTGTCCGCTACACATCTCAATATGTAACGAACCAACCATGATTTCGAGTTTTTTACTCATTTTGGAAAGATAACACACTTTTAAAAGAAAAAAGAAAAAAAAACTCAATAGGTAACAACCATAATTTTTGATCATTCAATACAACTTTTCTTAGATCAAATTCTTTTACTTAAATTCTTAATAATAAAACATAACAAAATTTGACCCATAACCACTTATCCATTACAGATCAGTAAAAATCGCCCATAAACGATAGTAACTCCATCTACTGAGTACTTTTTTTCACAAAACATTATATATTTTCACAAATAATGTCTTTGTTCATCTTAACATCGTTCCAAACATGTGCGTAAAAAAACCGAAATATCACCACTTCGAGGTCAGTAAACTATCATATCTCACTTATACAATTTCTCCACACTCTATACATTTCACACACCAATACTTACATACAACAATAAGTAACTCAATAATTGATGTCATCCATACTTTATATATATAATTATAATTAAAACAGTACCAACAATATTGTCACACAAAATAACACACGTCTAGATATTACGTGATTGTAAAAACATTGTGTATCACTATTTATACAGAAAGAAATATACATATTCTGAAGAGGACCCGAACCACAGGGCCGAAACGTAAAGAAACACAAATTCTTACTTCCTTCAACAACCTTGGAAGTCCTTCATTGTAACGTTGCGTTACGATATAGAGACTATCCGAGAAAGGTGAGGTAAGCGGGCTGGCGTAGCTCAGTTGGTCAGAGCAGTCGACCGGCAATGGAAAGGTCCCGGATTCGAATCCCGGCCCAGAAGCGCACCGCATTTTTTTCGGATAGTTCTGCTGAGTTTTTTCGGGGGATTATAATATATATGCATGGGTTCGTATATGTATTCGTATGTGTGTAGCTTGCGCACTTTTTCCATGCTGTTTTCAGTGCCATCTCTCTTGATCCCCCTTTTTCCGCTGTCTCCGTCTTTTCGACTTGCTCGTGGATTCGACAATAAACTTTTCGCCGGCGTCAATACTGGCTGAATCGGGACAAACCACTCTCTGGCAATCCCTTATAATACCAGCCCCTCCTTATTTCCTGTTCTAGATGTGCAACTCTTGGAAAACGCAAACTTGTGCTCCGAGAATCCGCGAAATCGGCATAGACGCCTCTAGATAGATTCCACACAGTTTGCTCACCCGTCACCGAGAAATATAGACAGTCATCTGGGAATACGCGGTACATGTCAGATTTATGTATATATATATATAAATATATATATATGCGCGCGCGCGTGTGTGTGTGTGTGCAACAGCGTACACAGCGGGATGTATACATGGGCAGTATACGTATCTTGAAAGAGTTGAACTTTCGCCTGAACTTCGAACTTGTATTTCTATCTATGGATGCACTCGCAGAAAAATCGTCGGTAATAAAACGATATCATCGAGATAAAAGTTTATTTCAAGTTAGGGAGCATACATATTTGTGAAAGTATCTTAGTGCACTTTAAACGCTATGCCCACAACGCCGAAACACAAAATTGTACTTAAAATTCGAAACATTCACTTTTCCACTGCAGATCCTGTGTTGTGCACTTTAATTGCAGGCGAACTTTCAACTACTTCCGTGGTTCACGTGCAGAGGGATAAGTGACGATCTACTTATTATCTTTAGATTTGCTTGAATCTCTGCGGATATGTACAAACATGAATCTAATATGCAGAAAGGATGCGTTGAAACCTTTATGCCTATGTAAAGCGCAGCCATCAGCACATTCACTTCATTAAATTTGTATTTAATGCGGTCTGAAAGCGATTGAAATAAAAAAATACGATTCTTTTAAATTACGTACTATGATAGGGTTTTAACTTTGAATTGCAACAAAGGTTTCGTAAAAATTTCGAAAATTGACCGCATTGTGACGAGTTTTGTGAACGGCTAGATTGCCCACTGCGCTACGGTGAACCGACTCGTTGAGATTTATCCTTTTACAGTTTTTCTGAAAACTAGTTTTTATGAAACACCGTCAGTCGTATCTCATAATGAATGCACACAATTCAATTTAGATTCGGACAGAGCACAGCTGATAACGTTTTCTATCGCGCGGCCAGACTATTTTTGATAAATTTATCCATTTGTTAATAGCAAATGATTAAAGTCGTTTTTGAAGCTGAAAATCGGATTTTTTTTCCAGTTTGTCATTTTCATAATCATCAAAATTTCAGAAAAATATTCGATCATACGGAACTTTTATTGTTATACTAAAAGTACAATATTTTATTTTTTATTTCAGATCACCCTACTTGTCAGAACGACCTACATCGATTGGCCATGCAGCAACGGCAAAACTTTATTTGAATAATAACAAATTCATGGTTTATCAATACTTTCCAAATAAACGAAAACTGAAACTTGGCAAGAACACTTATTAAGTGTGTGTAGAATTCCGACCTCGTCATTCCAATACTCTCATTTTTAAAAAAACATTGGAAATCGACTAGTTTTTTTGGCCCTAAGCAAACTCATCAAAAGTGATTTTGAAACAATTGGGTTTCACATGAAGGTGAGTGTGGGGGAATAAACTGCAATGAGAACATCCTCGAAGTCGAATGACCCCAGGAACAGCTTTGTATATACACACACACACACCATCCACGTTGATCAATCCCATTGAGTAATCGACTAAAGCCACTCCTCCACATTGCCGAGATTTTACTATCGTCCAGGTTGAAGGTTCCGGAGACGAATCCTCCAATTGAAAGTTTCGTATCATTCACTCTCCCTTTTATATATATATATATACGTACATACACTTGGGAACATTTCCGCTGTGAAAAAAGATATATATGCACATGCGTGTGAGGGAGAGAAGGTCCGCGCGTGTGTATATGTATGTACAAGGAGATTGGGGATGCCGGGCTCGACTATACTCGGATGTTCCTTCGGGCTGTAAATCCGTAAGATCCTTCACTTCGAATGGGCAGTAAGGATATCTATCTCATGTGAGAAATCCCCACCGAGAGAACGTTCTCGATCCTGCGGACTGTAATCGCTTTTCCTGGCTCTCGCGTCATCGTCACAGAAGGCTATCTACCCGCGAGGCAATTGAATTATGGTACAAAGTAATGGGTATGGATCATTCAATGCCAAATCGACCACCCTTAAAACCAAATCGTTGCTATTTCATCGTTATCAAAACTATTTTATGGGTACTTTCACAGGAAATGGACAGAAGCATATATATTTTTTGCATAAAAGTTAGGTATTAGGCGAAGAGCGCCATAACTTTCGACATAAGTTTAAATTACCAGAAGAGTATTGAACTTTAATTCCCGTGCGGAAAGGTAACCGGGTTTTCCCTACGTTGTGCGGGCTCTGACCATGCCTTATCTGATTTACTTGAACTCTCATGGAACAAACCGGGAAGGTCGCGAAATCATTTTTTACGACCTACCCGGTATGTTTGGAAATAACAACTTCTTGCCGGGATACATTGCGAGCAACTACATCTTCATGTGATGTCTACCCAGACAGAACATTGACACGCCCTGAAAAGTGGAGCCTGTTTTTAAGGGGCGATATACACCGAGGAGCCGGAAAAAGGTAATTTTTGTTCATTTTTTCAAGGAAAACTATTTGTAATTTCGGATTGGGGTTTTCAATATCTAAAAGTATTTACATTCAAAAATATGTGTTTAATTTTCTTGATTTAAAAATATCAAAAATATACAAGGATATTGTATGATCCTTGGAGCGTCGTAAAAAAATCTGCGTATCCGGTACTACGGTACCCACTGGCGTTTCTTCAAAAATCATCGGAAAAAAACCAAAGAGATTATTAAATTAGATACTACAATCTAGTACTTGTCATAGCTGATTTTGAAAATGTCGATTTATGACAAAATGGCGAACGCTTGAACATAAATAGTGATTTTTGGGCCAAAAATTAGTTATTATTTTGCCTATAAAACAAAAACTAAGTAACGGAAAAAAATCGTATGACAAGTACTAGATAATGGTGTATAGAATAACCACAAAAAACCTTAAGGCAATCGGTTCATTGGTTTTCGAGAAATTTTGGGTACCGATTTAAAAACGTGGTTTTGAGAAAAACGCGTTTGAAAATTTGGGAATGAATAAATCATGAAATTTGTCAACTTACATGGAATCATCGATACCAGGCCCATAGTGTAGGTCTTCTACGGTCAACGGAATGTTCATAGCTTCTAAATCCTCGACCTCGACCATCTAGGTGTATATCTCCCCTTAAGAACTGTGTAAAGCAGCTTTGCTGTTTACCCCATCAAAGATATATATAATTGATTAGGATAAAACGAATACATCTGTCGTAAATCTATTCATCATTAAAAGCATTCAATTCATCAATAATAATCGACGAAGATAAAAATCCGTATCATAAATACCGGGATTACAATAACTAATGATTTGGTCATAACGAATAACCAAAATATTTAATGACGAAAAAAGTAAAGCAAGTCATTCGTGGGTTTTGAACGCCGCGTCGCCTTGTCGGGAAATGTCAATGTTCCGGTCAGGAAGAGATTACCTGAATATATTTCGCCAACAATCCGCCAGGTGGCTTCTAGCGAAGCGCTTCGCGTAAGCAAGATATCATCGTACGGGGGTAAAAGTTCGCCCTGTTGCTGTACCACGCACAAAAAGGCTATGATTACAGCGTGCATTTACGCTTATGATTTCGTGATACTTGTGAAATAGCCCTTTGAGGCCTTGTTCGCTCGAATAGTAAGTGGTGAGTGAGAGTTACCTCTCGAGTGCAAAGGGATAAGTATTAGTAACATCTACTACTATCCATTTTACTCGGGTAGATCGCCAAAAGCCTTTCCAGTACTTGATCATTTCCCTGTCCAGTTCCTAATCAGTTTCCGAAAAAGGGAACGGCGCTTCGGGACCTAACCTAATACCTGTTACATGACATACCTGATCCACACTAGAAGGCCTGGCCATGGCCTGATATTATCTAGGGAAGGCAGATAAGGGGCAGTACTTTTTCCCGACTCAAATTTCTACACGGGATATTTTCAACGTTTGTGCAAGTGCGCGATGATGGAACGGATATGTTCTCCGAAAAATTGAAAATGCCATAAAATCTGAGCCCTCGCATATAAACGGCTATGAACGTTATAATAAATCAAGGAGAGTCCCCTTTCTTTCGCGACGTCATACGACTTTCTCTCTACAACGAAAGCAAAATACAGTTCATTTTTGTGTCACTCTAATACAAGTATACTCTGTGCGCAATATTGAAAATTCCAGAACCCGACGATGTGCGCCTCGCCTGAAGACAGAGTTGTTAGAAGGATGGCAACTGGGACATTGCAATCTCAAACATTCAGAGCAAGAGGCTCTTTCGTTGACAACATCGTCGTCGTCGTCGACGCTTCGTTTCATTTACGGTCGAAGCCTTTC
>OZ023315.1:28492255-28524755 GCA_964007375.1 Ophion obscuratus
TGGTTGTCGTACACGGAATTGTTCTGTATCAGATGATTTCGAAACGCGCATGACTTTTCAATGCCAGCTCGCAATCATTGGAGCCATCCGGAATAAAATTAATCCAAAATAATGAAATTCAAATAATCGATCAGTTTCATTTATGTCACCCAGGCAAGCATGGAGAAATAATTGAATGTAACTTGAATAATTTTTTTCCATCGTGATTTCGTAACTTGTATAAAAAGTAGCTATATCATTACGTAAATTGAATAGATATTCAGATTTTACAACCGAGTTCACTGTGGGCAAAAATAAATGCATTCGATTTGCCGGTCGATATACAACCAGAATACTGGATGATCAGAAATTACTGACAAGTAATAGATCATATCATTGTAAATCTAAACCGCCGATTTGATAATCTACCATTAGTTCATGCAGTTGACGCATTTTTTAAATTGGACATCAAGAACGGAGAGGATTTCATCGATAATTAATTCTCAAGTAATCTTAATTGATACGTCAGCCTTGGAAGCGGAAGCGATAGGCGTGAAAAATATACTTTCATTTTAAAATGGTGAAATAAATGCAGGAAATTTAAGACAGCATATCAAAAAGGAGTACTGCCCCAACTTATATAAACTTTTTCAAGCAGCAATAGTACTCCCAGTGAGCTCCGCATGGCTGTGAGATGGGTTTTTTCCACCCGGAGGCGGAATGAAAACGTGGCTTAGAAGCACAATGCTCCAGAAACGATTCTCTCGTATGTGACTGCTGAACATAGATAAAAAAGTTGTTAAAAAAATTCCAACTAAAAGAGTGTTGGGCCGATTTGCAGAAAAAAATAGGACATTAAGACTTATTTCGTTCAGCACCTACTGAAAGTAAAGTTTAAATACTGTAAACGGGATTAAAGAAAGACAAAAAATTAGTTGATTATTTTTTAAGGTATTGCAAGAGTTTAATACTAAGTTTAACATTGACGTTTGATTAAAACTTTATATTTTATGTGTGATACGTGACTATCGACTATTAGGTACATTTTATTTTAAAAATAGATGATTGTGAACGAAATCACTTTTTGGTCAGCCACCCCCCCCTCTCCCTAGGCCGCCCTAGCACAAAATGCTGGCTACGACAATGCTCGCAATTCCGCCGCACACTTGAGAACAAAACGTTGGAATGAGGAACAATAATTCACAGAAATGTATTCGTTGAAAAAAAGGGTCTAAAAAATATCATCAGACTCTCGTTAAACGGCGCGAATCTGGAAACCAGGAGTCATCCTCAATTCCGCCTTTTCTGACAACGTACCAGTGGTTATTTGTGTGAAATTATCCGGACGATGTGCTATTATATCACCCCGAACGGGGATGTAAAACCTTCGAATTATTCTACGGCGATTTATTCACCCTTTAGCATTTCTCGAATAATAGATATCTAGGGGAGAGGAATTTTTCCTACCGTTCTATCTGTGTCGTACGAATGTAGAGTGAGATGTGTAGGTGAGGTGCTTTTGAAGACCTGCAACTACGAGAACCTGCCTCATAATAGACATTTGTCCCGACATTCAACAGTATGCACACCCCGATACATTCGAAATCACATTCGGATAAATGTAAACATATTAAAGGGGCCAGTCCACTTTGAAAATTTCAAAAAATCGAAAGCAAGCAAGACTTGAAGAAATCGACGAAGATGAGCAATCAGACGGAATTTTGTACGGTGCAGAAATTGCCGACTGAGTTTAGGTAAGAGTTTTTTATAGTATAAACTTCAAACGCGTTTTTCTCGAAACAACGTTTTCGACGAAATTGACGAAGATGAGCAATCAGAAGGAATTTTGTACGGTGCAGAAATTGCCGATTGAGTTTAGGTAAGAGTTTTTTATAGTATAAACTTCAAATGCGTTTTTTTTTCGAAACAACGTTTTCAAAATCTAGCTCCATCCTATCTCTAAAACTAATAAACCGATTCTCTTGATATTTGAACTACATATTGTAAACATGATTCGCAACAAGATGACCCTCGATGGTTTAAAATTTTTGATTTTTACTCTTTTTTGCGAAAAACCACGGAAAAAACGCGTTTTTTTTACTTTTTTCGTTTTTCATCTGCCATTTTTTTTTATGAAACTTTATATCCTAAGGTCATTTTGTAGCTGGTGTCATACTGAATCTAATGGACTTTGATTTTTTTGCTTCGGACAAGCCGTTGCCGATTGTGATGGAGCTACCCACCTAGCCCACCTATTTTTGAGGCGTTACGTTAAACTATAGTTTTTGTACTTAAAGATGAAGAAAAATAAATTACAGTTTAAAAAAATGTATTTCAAGACTTTATTTATCGAGCCCACCAACGAGTAAGCCTCACCCACCAACGAGTAAGCCTCGTCCTCAAAATGGCCAGCCGTGCTGATAGTCAACATTACATAAATACGACAAGTCCAAAATATCTTTCCCCATATATACGCATAGAAACACACACGCACACGCACACGCACACGCACGCACACACACACACACACACACACATATATATATAGTGTGTGCATTCAAAGTTCTGGCCGCAATAATAAATACCCTAAGATATGCTGTAATAACAAGTTATCATACCTATGGTTCTTCTCACCCCTGTGCACATTAAAAGACGGTGCATCGTCTCGAGGTCACCGAACTCACTTATACAGTGAGTTCGGTGACATACTTTACTTACTTACGTACTTTTCTTTATTAAAAAAATCGGATTTGCCTAAAAAATTATTATAATTTTTTTTATATCAAACAATAGTTCAATTGTTTTTTTATTGATCAATTGTACACTAAGAAATTGAATGAATTATAAAATAACTAAGTACTGTGTACGTTTTATGCAAGTGTGCAAGAAATGTTGTACACAAAATTGTTAGAGCTTAGAAAAAATCTTATCGAAAATATTTGATTTTTATTTAAAAAATCGTGTTCCTATAAGGAAAAATTTATATCACCATTATAGAAAAATACAACGTATGAACCATACAAGACTAGTGGAAATGCTGTGCGAAGTCTTGGCGGGCATGGCTAAAAAAATCTCAGCGAAGGATTTCGACCTCCCAACTAGCCAATTCTCGGGTTAAAAAAAATGAAATTGCATAGTCTGATGGTAGCGATTGGAGATATTATTTTTTTTATCATGGCAATTGGTTCGATTCAGAGAGTACGACGCAAAAGTGCATTTTGCATGATGTTATTCCAAACAAGTAAAATTATTCTTCAACCTGTTACCCTTAATTTGTATGATCTTGGAGTTGGCATCGTTCGAACGCAACGAAAGTTTCGTAGCTCACTTTTTGTTGGTACATTCAGCCCTCCAAAATCACTCAAACGTTTTTTCAGGATCCTAATTAGGGATCTTCAGCCTAAATGTGTAAAAAAAGGGTTCAGATTATAACGAAAATAAGGAAATAAAAAAATTATAAAGAATTTCCGTTGCATTCCAACGATGCAAACTTCAACATCGTCAATTTCTTTTGTGAACGGTAATTATGTCAATGATTCCATAAAGCACAGATCAGATCAATGATTTACCCTTTAGACGTTGCAAACTTGTAATTTCATTTGAATTAGAAATGTAAGACAAAAATATGATTGTTTTACTTTATCACATAACTATTACACATTACATGAAATATGAAAATTCTATATCTTCTTGAACCTTTTCTACTTAATCATGCACGCCAAAACCTTGCGCAGCAATTTTAGTGTACTTGTGTGGTCCATACGTTGTATTTTTCTATGATGGTGATATCTTTTTTTTACAATCAAATAATTCATGTAATAAAAATAAAATATTTTTAATACAGTTATTCCTAAAGTTTAACAATTTTGTGTACAACATTTCTTGCACACTTGCATGATTCTTTCATTGTGCCCGACTTTTTTATAAGTAATTTCGATTCTTTTTGTACAATTGATCGATGAAAAATATATAATAAAACCATTGTTTGGATTTAAATAAGTAATAACAGTTTTTAAGGTGAACCATAATTTTTTTATGAGGCAATATACATCAATATATCCAGGGCGATTTTTCATTATTTGCCGTACTTTTTACAAAGTTTTTGAAAGTTTAAAAAATAATCTTTCACGTTATATATATATATATATTAAAGATAGATAACAAAAAATCTTTGTCAGTGGAGAAATTACGCAATGCCAGAAATGGACAGTTCAACTAATTCTTTTCCCCTGCAATAAAAGATTCTTTGTGGAATGTTGGCTGGATTTGTTCATAAAATTGCACGCCCTTTTTCGAATTCTCAGGCCAGGAATTTTCAATAAAGATAGATGAGTATGTATATATGTATTGTTTTCCTCTCTATACATAATTCCACTTTGCCTACACTCTTCAACAATTCAGAGCGATTTGGTTGATGAGGGGGAGTACATGAATGCAAAAAACTACAAAATAAAATCGCTCACCCCTTCTCCAGAGATTAATATCAAAATCGAACGGATTGTATAACATAAAAAATGTAACAATTGAACATCCTAAATAAGATACGTGTAAGAAAAATACATTAACAAAATTGGCGAGATGCGCATACACGGGTGTGAAATAAAACATGAGCAAATACGGCTGTAAAATGAGAGAGGATGGAGTTTCACTGAATGGCCTCGACGATTATACCCAAAGGTCCCCATCAGAATTAGTAGCTGCGGAGTATAGATATAAGGGCCGAAACGTCAGAGAATCCGTACCGAGCGATTGTGCACTCGGCATACTCGTGAAATAATGACACCTATCCTTCCGAATGCCCATAATTCCCTCGACCTTGCCTCGGACCTCTACCCGGAGTGTCTATATAGCTGCGGATTCAATCACTTGTTCAGGCTCACGAGGGAACTCTCTCGGGAATACTTTCGAGAACGAAACAGTCGAATATGAACCAAGACCGACTCATTGTCAGTGGAGGTTCAATTCGCATACCGCGGTCGTTAAGCGCCTTTGACCACCTTACCGGTCATGCAGCATTGGCAGGGGCCAATACCTGGATGGGTGACCGCTTAGGGAAAATTTTTACAGGTACAATTTTTTATTTCGCTCGAATGTTTCAAAATGATTTCTAAAACTTAATATTCTCCTTCGCAAAAATCGATAGTGCTTATTTAAAAAAAAACAGTTTTTGTTCTGGTGTGAAAAAAAACATAAAAATTATGTTAAAAAATATTGTATGTTTTTCTGAAAGACCGTTTTAAGACGAGCAATATGATCACCCTATTCGCGTTGATACCATTTTGCTACTGTCGGTATCGGCGAATGAAAAACGTAGCAAATAGAAACTGCAAGAACTTGACAAAATTCACATCTAGCAAACGGATGGAGAAAAAAGACTAAAAAATCATCAGTTTCTTTTGACACGTGCAAAAAGGCTGAAAAGCTCAACCCCATTATAAATGATCGGGTTAAAAGCTCATTGAGTTGGTATGCCATAAGTCGTATAGATTTAGAAGAATAACAAATACTATTACATATTATGAATCCACCAAGAACCCACAATATACGGATTAAACGAGATTACAATGTCCCCTGCGGTCAAAGTTAAAGAAATGAAAGGTTATGCTATTCGTCCGGGCAAATAAAGAAAAATCAGCGGTCCAGACAGTGGGTCGGCAACGAGCGGCCCGTGAGGCGCCTTGGTGCGGCTCGCAAGATTCTTGCCAAAACGCGTGTGACGGACGATATCATAGTGTATGATATACCTACAATGTCGGTATACTATTATAACATATTGTTACGTTCCCGTGAACTTGAATTTTAGGGAGACGCAACACGGTATTGACTTCGATTTCGGATGAAGACAATAAGGTCCGTTACCCAGGGACGGACGTCACGCCTTTGATATGGGCAGAATGACGGTTGCATAATGCATTGGTCTTGAGGAAGATCGAATTATACGAAAGTTTTTCATAGATGCTTACTCACTCCATTCATTTGTTTTACGGTTAATCCTCTGTCTGTTTCTTTTGTTCCAGTCGTCGTATAATGATTGTCGTTTTAATTTCTTTTATCGGAGGTATCGTCTTGAAATTCGGATTATTGTTGTTATAATTTCTTCACGATTATAATGTGCACACAGTGATTATATGGAGATTAGATAGTTATAATATTAACACGTATATCGAACGGTTTATAGTGTTTGCACAAAGGTTACACGCGATTAAATAGTTACAACATTTACACATGATTAAGTAGGTGCAATGGTTGAAATGTTCAAGAAGGGAATATGGTTCCTTGAAGTCAATTGGTTACAATGGTTGTGATGTAGATTTTGATTGTACTTGACAGGTTGATAGATTTATGCAGAGTCTTGAGGTTAAAAGATACGGTAGTGATGCAAGGGTTTAGATTTGGCAATTTGACGCTTTGCGATGGACTTAGACTTCTTTTGAGAAGAGTCTTCAACCGATATTGGAAGATGAAACGCGACGGGACAATACGTACAGTGGGATTTGCTGAATTTCGACTGGTAGACTTCGACGATGATACCTTTAGCCGAGAGGTTAAGACTGAGACTGCGACGGTGACTGAGACTGCTAGGCTGGTAGTACTCCGATGATTGCCGCGACTGACTGCTTGCTCACGACGACTTAACTTCAGACTTGGTATTGAGATTGAGACGGACCCCGATAAACTGCTGTGACCACGGCGTTGAGATGGAGACTGACTAACGTAACTTTAGCCGCGAGGTTAAGATTGAGACTGAGACTGACGGACGTAGCTTCGGCCGTGAGGTTGAGATTGACACTGTCAGATTGCCACTACCGGACGTAGATTTGACCGCGAGGTTGATATTAAGACTGCCGGATCCATACTACTGGATTGAGATTGAGACTGACGTAGCTTCGGCCGCGAGGTTAATATCGAGACTGTCCAACTAACTTCTGCGACTGAGGGGTTGAGATTGCGACCACGACTGCTGTAGTCCCGGTCCATCCTTTTATACCTCTTTTGCGAGGGTGGTCTTCTCTCGATTTTCGTATTCCTGATAGAGATTTTAGGGCATGCGAATGTATGACTCACAAGGAACATCACTTTGATGTCCTTCTCCGGTTTTGTTGAAACTTTTTTTTGTGGAAGAGTATCAAAAACTAAGAGATAGGTATTTTTTGTCGGCGGAAAAACGGTATTAAAGGGTGTAACGCACCTTCAAAAAAAAATTCAAATTGCAACAATGTTTATTTTTTGTGTACTATAAATAGTACGTAAAACTAGTATCTTTATTTCCAATCTACATTGGAAAGAACGATAACATTATCAACGAAAAACACTCGTATTTCCGATGGTGCGCTTCACCCCTTAAAACCGCTTTTCCGCCGATGGAAAAAAAATACGTATCTCTTAAATAGTTTTTGACACTCTTCCACATAAAAAATGTTCAACTAAATCGGGGGAGGACACCAAAGTGATGTTCCTTGTCAGAGGTGACTCTCACGTTGCGGTATCCCCGACGGGTCTTTCTTTGATGCCCGGTATATTCGGTTAATACGATCCTCCGGATATTAATAAGAGTGGGTCAGAGGTGCCTCCATTTGGAGCTTAGTCCGTTGTTGTGATATGATTTGGTTTTGTATCGGCTAAGTGGCTTTTTCCTTTTCAGCCCGTCCGAGGGATGGTCTGGCTGGTTCCGATTTACACGGTACCCGTGGATTTTTATGACGAAGCCCGCCTTTTCGTCGCCCGTAGCTTTTATAAAGATTATTCGGATGTTTCTTGTAAGTATGAGCTGGATACTAATATCAGATAGGATTTCGTTCTCCGATTAATTTAGCTGATTTTCATATACGAGGTACCCTGGGCTTTTAGGACAAAGCTTGCCTTTTCGGCGATGCCAGCTTTTATATAGAATATTTGGATGCCTCCTGTAGGCTTGGGCTCGTGCTGTAGGCGACAGAATTCTGCGGGGTGGTTCGGTCAATCGATGGGGTGACTGAAGTTGATTTCCTAGTAGCGTGGTGGTCCAGGGATAAATTGTGGTGAGGTTGGGGTGAGATGTAACACGTGTAGACATTGCGCCGGTGATAAAAATCGTGGCAGCGTGGTAATTCTTGGACTCTTTTACGTTGTGGGCTTATCGTCACTCGGAAAGTGGTTTCGTGTCCCTGCCCGATATTGTTCATATCCTCCAGATTTATTGGAATTGTGAAGTGAGCGCGATGAAGCAGGACATGGCGTAACTATTGTAAACTATTTGGTCCCCTTGCAACAAACGGTTGCCGACCCATGGTACAAATCTCCAATAAAACAAATTAGTATACAAAACATGAAACCCACACTGTATGATATTTCCCCGAAAAATTGAGCCAACACACACACACACACCGTGATGGGTACCTTATCATATGCATTGACGTAGCCAGAAGGGGTTACGGGTATGCACCCCCCCCCCCACCCCTCCCAGAAAGAAATCGATAAAAATAATCAAATTCAAATAATCGATTAATTTTATTTGTTTTACCCAACCAAGCATAACGAAATAATTTAGAAAAACTTGAATTTTATATTATTCGTCGTAATTTCGTTATTTGTAGAAAAAGTAGCTATTTTATTACGTCAATTAAACATATATTCAGATTCCACAATTAAGTTGACTGTAGGCAAAAGAAATTTATTAGATTTCCCGGCCGATACACAAGCGGAAGAATACTTGAACATCAAGATTTCCTACCAAGTAATAGATAAGATCGTTGTGACTCTAAAAAGCCAATTTGAGAATCTATCGTTAGCTCATGCAGTTGAAGTCTTTTTGAAATTGAATATGAAGAACGGAGAGGATTTCATCAATGATTATTTAAAAAATCTTAATAATTGATACGTCAGCCTTAAAAGCTGAAGCGATGGTCGTGAAATACATACTTTCATCGAAAAATGATGAAATAAATGCTGGAACTTTGAGGAATCATCACAGTGTAACGGATCGAAAAATAGCCGAATTTCATGATTTTTTTTAATAGGTTAAATACGCTAATCAGTGATTTTTTTATAATAAATTAAAGCACTCATGAAGAATCAAATTTTTTTTTACGTTTGTTTTTGTTTTTTTCCATGTTTTTTTGCATTTCAAAAGTTTTCGAAATGAAGGAGTCTTCACGGCATACACGGTTGTGGCCGTAAAGAATATCTGAAACACAATTCGTAAAAAAAATATTTATCAGTATGAAAGCCGCTATCTTGCTATGGAGGTGTTTTTAAATCCAAAGTGACACAATTGCAGCGGTTTGAAAAAAAAAGTATCGAATTTAACCTATTTTTTCGACAGTTTTTCGTTAAATATGAATATTTGAAAAAAAAAGCTTCCATAGCAAGATAAAGAATGGCGTGAAGAATGTTGTGTCGAAATTTGAGACTGATAGCTTGAAAACTCTTCCTTTGAGAGGGTACACCGTTTTGAAAAGGGTAATAAAGTTTAATGAGTAACGTTTATGAATCGTTAAGTTTACGACTGGTAAGTGGATTAAGGGGTCTTCTCACTTTAGACCCTAAAAAAGGCTATTTTCATGAATGTTTTTTATAGGTTTATATTATAGATATTGATATAAAAGTTGTTACACTTAATACTACACTTTCGAAACGCATTTTTTTAAAATTATTTATTTAAGTCCCTAGTTATAGACGAAAATGGTAGTTAAAAAAATCGTCGGTCTGCACTGTTGATGAAATCTCGAAGATGGGCCATCCGAAATAAAAAAATCAAACGGTTTCAGATGCAGTATGTTAATAAAACGTGTTTGTTACCGTTTTTGGCAAAAAATACGGAATATGTCAATTTAAAAACATCCTTGATATGCGCTATAGCTATAGTTGTAAAGAATATGTGGTTATAATTTCATAAGGATCGGTTCAGTAATTTAAAAGATTTTATCAACAAGCCATCGAAAAACGTTGTTTCGAGAAAAACGGATATAAGTTTGTTTGGGTTACATAAATACATTGAATTTTTTAGAAAAATGTATTTCAACAGCGTATTTATTAAGTGTAATGAACATGTGATTGAAGCTTCATATTTTATGTGTGTTACGTGATTGTCGACTATTATACAAATTTGATTTAAAAAAAGATGATTCTGAACAAAACCACTTTTTAGTCACCCACCACGCCTCCAAAAAAATTCTGGCTATGATGAATGAAAAACGATACCTATTATTTTTTTTCACCACCGTGCATATGTATACATATAGACATAATAGATGGATTTATCAGTGGAAAAATTGCGCAAATTCTCTCAGCATACGAGCATATAAGAAGACGGAAAAAAATCGGACCACCTTGTTACTTCGCTCGTTCAAACGTCAATACAGTCATCGATAAAAGGGAGAAAAAAACAGAGGCAACCTTCCAACATATTGTCTATGTGAAAATGCTGTTCGTACGCGATTGTTTTGGCTTTCGGGCCGCTTTTGCGCTCATCATTTGCCCAGTCTGCGAGTAGGTGGAGAAATACAGGGTGGAATATTTCACGAAAACGAGGCGAGCACTTGTGTTGTTTCTTCGGGACTTGTCGACGTTACGTGTGGTACGTGAGAAGAAAAAAAGTTTTTTTGTTGCCTGGCTCCGAGGACGCGACGGAGTTGGGGGATGTGTGCGATTCGACAAGGATAAAAATTGTTAGCCGAGACGACGACGATGACGCGAGATGGGAGGAGTGCGACTCGTGTGTGCATATGTGTGCATGTGTACACACACATACACATACACACGCGCGCGCGCGCTAGCACGCACGCACGCTCGCACGCACGCACGCACGCACGAACGGACGCACGCACGCACACACACACGCGCGCGCACGCACGCACACACACACGCGCGCGCACGCACACACACACACACACACGCACATACATATATGAAGAAAGGTGATGTTGAAGACATTCAACCTCGAGGATCGCCCTAAACCCAAATTTCACGAATCGTCCAAAAATAATGTAATGGCCATCCCCAGAATAGCTAAATATGCTAATAAATGGCGTAACATACCAGGTGTGTAAGTATGAAACGGGAATTTTTGTACAGAAAAAACACGTTTATTGTAATGATATGACACAAAGTATCATATCATTACCGTAGATACATCCGCCAGTTGTTGTTGTGCTTGAGCGTCGTCTTCGTCCAACAAGGCTTGCAGGTCGGCATCTTCAAACTTTTTCGGTGGTCTTCCACGTTCTTCGTTCCTCACGTCAAAATCGCCACTTTTGAACCGTTTGAACCACTCGAAACACTGTGTTTTACCGAGAGCATGCTCACCAAACGCCTCCACAAGCGTTCGGTGCGATTCGGCTGCGGTTTTCTTCAGATGAAAACAGAAAAGTAGTGCTGTCGGCAAATCGTAATTTGTTGGCACAAAACTCGACATGTTTATCTCTAATAAACTAATTCTACTGAATGAAACTCGTGTTATTGTGAGTTGGAAATCTTTGTCGGATATCAATACAATAACAAGACACCGCTGACGTGATGTGTCGGTAACTGCATCAACATCTAGCGCCACCTATGGGCAAATTCCGGTTTCATACTTACACACCTGGTAGTTATGCAATTGTGCTACCAAAATCTTACCGCCTGCATTAGCATTCCTTAAAGTGAGTTTGTGTGTAAAGGTTTGAGTAAGGGTTTGGTTTCGCTCTTGTACATGCGCTGTTTAAAAAAAAACCCTGAACTGCCACTTAACAGCCATAACTGATCATATTGCATAGTCCGATACACCTTTCGAAATTCACCACTGTAATGTATGTGGGATATTACCAAAAACTTTAAGGCGGGACACCATTGTGACGGGTCAAAAAAGTCGGTTTTTTGCATTTTCTCAAAGTATACATATTCAAGAATATGTGAAAAAGTTTTCAGAATAAAATATTGTAAATTAACCGAGTTAAAGGGAATTTCGGGAAAGCAGGTAGCGCAACGATTTACATATTTACACCGATTTACACTCTGGCGGTGACGTAGTCCTTTGGTATCGTTGTCAGCAAAATTAATCACCAACGACTTGATTTTTGTTTAGGAAGTGATATTGGTGAATGGATGAAGACGAGAACCAGAACAAATGTTATTTATTTGGAAATTCAACGCTTTACAACTAATCACTTAAGGTTTACTTGTTGTTATGATAATGAGTATAAGATCTTGTGCTTGAGAGTAGTCTCAAGGCACAGTGTTATATTGATATGTTTTTTCGACGCGAGACGATCTCAACTGTTGCCCAGTAGTTCTTGATGCGTCCTGGTCGAGGTGAGTTTTTAAACTGAACATTCGTAGTTGGTGACGAGAAGTCCTCAAAAAAGGAGAAGGGTGAGACTCTGCCTTTCTTGCAGTTATCATTGGTGCAAAATTAAGAGTGGGAGGATTTTTTTTCATCACCAATCACGAAAAGGGGTTTTTTGGTGGAAATGAGGGGTGCAACGTGGATATCGCTGTCGGACCCAAGCTCGACCGTAGGGAAAATCCCGTGACGTGCTAGTCACCATAATAAAAAGATTTCCGCGCTTGCTTCGAGAGTCGAGTGAGCGCGGAGGTTAATCCCTTCATTAGGGTGTGCGACTATGCTGGTCAGATAGTCCTCGAGGATAGACCATGCTGTTTTGCACGTTTCTTATTGTTCGCAAAATATTAAAACATTTATTTACGGCAATGAAGACTATACGGCTTATACTGTAAAGAGATTAAAAACCGTCGCATCTGCGCGCGAAATGTAGCGATTGTTCGATGCGAGCGGAGTGACACGTACAATGCTACCCGCGGACCCTCTTGTAATTCGGGAAATTCCTTTTTTTATTGGTCCCCAGGCTAGAGAAGTTGTCGTGTCCACAAGAGCGGTATTATTTGGCTATAGGCATTTTCGAATACATTATCGTCTAAAAATTAAAACTACAAACACGTCCCATGCGACGGAACATACTCCCCCTTGAGAGGGTACCGATCAAGAATTAATTGGGCAGATGGTTGTTGCTGCTGTTGCTATCCATGCGTAGCGGAGCAAGACTGCGGACGTTTCGTGTTAAGATGCCCGTGGCCGTCTTTACTCGCACAACCCTGATGATCCCATCTGCTGCTGGCGTGGTTTCGATGACTCGACCCATGGGCTATCGTAGAGGAGGCTGGTTGTCGTCCTTGATGAGCACCAGCGTGTCTGGTTTAATATTGTAGGATCCGTGCGTCCATTTCTGGCGAGTATTGAGTTCTGTCAAGTACTATATATGCCACCGTTTCCAGAAGTCTTGTTTAACCTTCTGATTATGCTACCAGGTTGACGGTCGGTTGGTTGGTGTTTGTTGTAGATCCTGCTCAGGCGCGCTCGTCAATGGATTGCCAATCAGAAAATCTCCCGGAGTAAGGACGAGAAGATCGTTAGGGTCCGATGAAATTGGAGTTAGTGGACGTGTGTTCAGAATTGCCTCGACTTCGGTGATGAACGTATTAAGTTTCTCGAACGTGAACAGTTGATCGCCGACAACTAGTTTCATGTGGAGTTTGAACGACTTCACTGCTGCCTCCCAGATTCCCCCGAAATTTGGAGATTGTGGTCGAATAAAATGCCAATCTATGCCCTCATCTGCGAGGTGCTTGGACATTGCCTCCTGGTGTTCCGTTGATTGGAGAAGCTGTTTAATTTCCTTCAGCTCGGTGTTCGCGCCTACGAAATTCGTACCGTTGCCCGAGTATATGTTTCGGCAGAGTCCTCTTCGAGCGATAAATTGTTTCAATACAGCGATGAATCCATCGGTCATCACATCACTGACCAATTCCAAGTGCACTGCCTTGACTGCGAGACAGACAAAGACAGCGACGTTGGCCTTGATTCGACCGCGGTTTCTGAATTTCTTCTCCTTTCTGAAGAATGGACCGCAGTAGTCGATACCCACGTGAAGGAACGGTCGTGCCTCGGTTACGCGAACTCTTGGTAGATCACCCATTTGGCAGCTCGTAATTCGTGGATCGACGTGATGGCAGCGTATGCAGGCTCAGCTGATTTGTCGGACCTGGTTCCGACTGTCGAGTATTCAGTATTTTCTTGGCAGCGTATGCAGGCTCGGTTGATTTGTCGGACCTGGTTCCGACTGTCGAGTATCCAGTATTTTCGTCGCAGCGCATATAATGTGTCCTGGAGTCCGGAAGGATAGTTGCGAAGATGTTTATACCGTATCAAAAACTCCGTGACATGATGTCGCCGCGGTAGTATGATCGGATGTTTTTGATTGAAGGATGCTAGAGCGTGTCTCAGTCGTCCTCCGACTCGTACGAGGCCATGACCGTCGAGGAACGGGTTCAACGATTTTAACTTATTCTTCTTGTCTACACATTTCTTCTCGTGGAGCTCGTGTAGTTCTTCAGCAAAACAAGAAGCTTGTACCGACTTGATCATGACGTTGCCTGCTTCCTGAAGTTCCTCGCTGGATAGAAGCCCCTTTCCTTTTGATCTGAATCATCAGCAGTAGGCGATTACTCGTCGTAGTTTTATGATTGACGAGTACCGCGTGGTAATATCGTTGTGAATAGGTGTCGTCAAACACTTCACCTTTCACAACTCTAGTACTCGTTCCAGACTGGTAATCCGAGTTGTGGCCAGTCTTCTTCAGCTTCCAGTGGCCAAACTGGTCCATGTTTTCAAATGGAAGGGGATGTAAATTCCGATGGAGTCTGACCACGTGCGATCAGACCAGCGGGGTTACCTCCGGACCGGACATGTCTCCAGTTACTGGCGTCGGTATGCGTCTGTATGGCGGCGACGCGATTGGCGACGAAAGGCTGAAGTTTATGCGGTGCTGTTCTGATCCAATGAAGTGCAATAGTAGAGTCATTCCAAAGGATTACCTTGCTCGGCTCTTGTCGTGTCGCTTGACGTACCATTGTGTACAATTCGGCCAAGAGTTGAGCTGCGCATAATTTCAGGCGTGGAATGGTTACGCGATCGATGTTTTCTCGATCCTCCTGGCCCGCTGTGGTCTTGTTCGGAGACACCCCTTTCAGTGGTGCGACGCGGTTTTTTGCACGTAATAATGTGGAAGTTGCTCCCCCGTGAGCATCGGTTGCTCTGACGTAGAAGCACGCTCCGTAAGCCCTTTCGCTGGCGTCACAGAAACCGTGCAGCTGGACATCCCTGGATTCATTGGCAGTGATTCTGCGTGTGAACGAGAGATCATTTCGCATTAGAAGATGTGACGTGTAATTCAACCATTCGGTGTAAATTGACAGTGGTATGGCATCATCCCAATCTATTTTCTCCAACCAGAGACGTTGCATTATGAGCTTCGCATGTGTAATGACCGGTTCCAGTAGTCCGAGGGGATCGAATACTCGTGCGATGTCCGACAAGATGATTATTTTCGTAACACGACCATTTAGCGGTGTAGGATGAACTGTGTAGATTATCGAATCTTGCTGTGAGTTCCAATGCACTCCCAATGTC
Source organism: Ophion obscuratus (assembly GCA_964007375.1). Taxonomy (NCBI): domain Eukaryota; kingdom Metazoa; phylum Arthropoda; class Insecta; order Hymenoptera; family Ichneumonidae; genus Ophion; species Ophion obscuratus. The sequence goes on from OZ023315.1 coordinate 28,507,677, forward strand.
TTGATGGTGTTGTTCTCCTTGGACTGAAGCTTCAGGTTGACATGGCTGGATGGCAGACCTTCGAAGAGCTTCGTGTCGTTGGATGCCCATTGCCTCAAGTTGGGATTTCCTCGTCGGAGTAGTGCATCTATTTTGTTGCACAGAGTGAGCGCTTCGTCGAATGTAGCCGTCCCGTCAAAAGGTCGTCAATGTAGATGTCGTTTTGTAACACCGTTGCGACTAGTGGAAACTCGTGACCTTCGTCTTCAGCTAGCAGTTGGAGACAGCGGATAGCTAAGTAAGCTGCTGGTTACAAGCCGAACGTGATGGTGTTTAACTCATACGTGGCTATTTGACCGTCAGCGTCGCGCCAAAGAATTCGTTGATACGCCCGATCCTCTTCACGCACCAGAAATTGTCGATACATTTTCTCGATATCTCCGGCGAGCACGTAATTGTGTGTAAGAAATCTCAAAAGGAGTGAAAAAAATGTCGTCCTGGATTGTAGGTCCAATTAGCAGAGTCTCGTTCAGAGAGATTCCTGTCGTGGATTTGTCCGACCCGTCGAATACTACTCTTACCTTGGTAGTTTGGCTGGATTCCTTTATGAACGCGTGGTGCTGCAGATAATTTCCCTTGGTTGTTGGTTCACATGGCATCCTTGTCATGTGTCCAAGGGCAAGGTATTCTTCTATTACAGCGGTGTACTGTGTTTGAAGGTTCGGATCGCGACGCAGTTTCGCAATTGACGCGAGACGCCTTTCTGCTGTTGCTCGCGTCTGTCCGAGCTCCGATTTATTATCGTTGAACGGGAGCGCGACGACGTATCTCCCGTAGTTGTCACGCCTGATGTGCTGTCGGAAGTGCTCTTCGCAATCAGTTTCGACTGGGTGATGTTGCCGAATCGGCTCTTCGATTTCTCAAAATCGCCTCATTACTCTCTCCAAATTCGTAAGAAAGCATTGACGTTCGCTGGTCGACTCTTTGGGCGTGTCTCCCTCCAAGATGCTTCCGCCAATGATCCATCCCAAACGAGTGTTCTGCAGATACAAGTCAGGTTCCGATGGTTTGGAGAGTTTGATTTGTCCCAAGTACAATGTTGAAAGGGTCGTCCCGGATCCGATTAGCATGTCTATCTCTCCTGGCTGGTCGAACTGTCGATCCGCTAACGGTTTATTGCATGGGAGGTTGAGGAGTTTCCACGATATCCTTTCATCTGGTAAAAGGCCAGCGATGTCCTTTACCGTCAGAAAGCCCAACGTTCTTGTGAAGACGTTGAGTCTTGAGGTTATGGTGGCCTTAACCAGATAATTGGTGGTGCTCTGTGCTTTATTCATCGCGCTAATGGGGATGCTGTATCTCTTCTTTGGGAGACCGAGAGAAGCGGCTAGCCTGTCGGTCATGAAATTTGTGTTTGAGCATGTATCCAGTAGCACGCGATGCAGCTTATCTGATTCATCGACATTGGTAACCTTTACAAACGCGGTTACCAATAAGTCCTTCGATATGATCTTGGCGACAAGTGTCGTCATATTGGAGTTCTCCGTGGAGACTCCAGAACGTACTAGTCATGCCTGACTAGTACTTGGCGTTGAAGGAGCGGTCTTCGGTACTTCTGGATCGTGAAGCCATGTGTAATGTCTCTGCTTGCAGACCACACACGTGTACCTTGAACCGCACTCCTTTGTACTGTGTTTAGATCTGAGACAGTTGAGACACAGTCGTATCTTCACTTCTACCTCTCGCTGTTCCTTTGGAGGCAGGGCCTTCAACTGTTGACAGCGTAAAACTGGGTGCTGTGCCCCTTTGCAGATCGCGCATTCTGCTGTAGCAGTTGTGGTGAAGCACTATATATTTAAGAGCTCTTGACCCCTGGTAGCGTGATCACCGCCCTTGCTCCTGCCTTTCTTGGGCTCGTTCGCCCTGCCGTCCCTTGTTGAACGAGTAGGAGCGGTATCGTCTGACGATAGAACGGTTTCAAATCGGAAGGAGATTAACTCGTCGAAAGCAGCGAACTTATTTCCTCTTTGGGTTCGTTTCCAGTCCCGGAGTGTCGTTTTGTCGAGCTTTTGGAGCAAGACATGCACTAGGATGCAGTCTTGTTCGTTGACGTCGAGAGCTTTCAGTGCTGACAGATGCAATTGTGCCGCGTTTATCATTGCACTGAGTTCTGCTGACGACTCCCTTTGCATGCCCAGGATGCCGAAAATAGCGGAGAGGTGACGATCAACAATTTTTCCTTTATGTTCGAACGTTTCCTTCAACAGGTTCTAGGCTTCTTGGTAGCTCGCGTTTGTCGTGTCGAAACTTCGCACCAGCCGTTCGGGCTGCCCGCGGAGACATGACCGAAGGTATTTAAGCTTCTGTGTATCCGCAAGATCCAAACTTTGGCCGATAGACGATTGGAAGTCTTCCTTGAAGTTCAGCCAGTCCTCGTATTTGCCGTCGAATTTTGGTAGACCCTGCTCCCGAAGGCGCGTTGTAGCCGCTGCGATGCCAAAGGGATTCAGTGACGACCGCTGTTCGCTAGGTACGTTTCCTGTCTCGGAGAGTGCCGGTGCAGACATTCTACTTTCCAGATCTCGTCCTGTTCCTATGAGACGACAATATTCTTCTTCCATGACGGCGCGAGTTGCGGAGTGGTCACCCATGGGGTCGGGCTCTTCTAAATCGTTTGTTAAACTATTTAGTTCTGCAAAATTGTTTGTGAGGCGCTCATTGTAAACCTTAAGTATAGCGGGTTCAGGTTTCTCTCTTTGCGCGTCTAAATGTTTTTCGTAGGACGTGAGCTGTCCCTTGATGTAGGCTCGTTTGCGGACGAGTCTATAGTTCATTCTCTGTTGTTCCTCCAAAAGAGACATGCTCGTGCAGTTCGAAGCGAGTTTGAAGGGTGTGAACAATGACGAGTTAACCGAATTGACAATAAATTGGCGCGAGCTTATCGTCTGGCGATGTCGACCATGGATTCGATTGTCCTTGTTTCTTCACTGTCACAATCATAACAGTAGCACACTGTCACCATCACCACAGTAGCACTGTCAAGAATGGTTTGTTCGATAGTCCGTAGACCGTAATGATTAAGCCCGGATCACGTGTTATCCGGCTCGAAGGACCAAAATGTGCGATACGTCGGGACCACGCGGTAACACTTCGACTTGTCGGGGTTGTAAGGCCCGATTTACACTCTGGCGGTGACGTAGTCCCTTGGTATCGTCGTCAGCGAAATTAATCACCAACGACTTGATTTTTGTTTAGGAAGTGAGATTGGTGAATGAATGAAGACGAGGACCAGAACAAATGTTATTTATTTGAAAATTCCATGCTTTACAACTAATCACTTAAGGTTTACTTGTTTTTATGATAATGAGTATAAGATCTTGTACTTGAGAGTAGTCTCAAGGCACAGTGTTATACTGATATGTTTTTTTGACGCGAGACGATCTCAACTGCTGCCCAGTAGGTCTTGATGCGTCTCAGTTAAGTTAAAGTTATAGACCTTGTGCTTGAGAGTAGTCTTAAGGCACAGTGTAATAGCTTTTAGACACGAGATGATCTCAACTGTTGTCCAGTAGTTCTTGATGCGTCCCGGTCGAGGTGAGTTTTTAAACTTAAGATTCGTAGTTGGTGACGAGAAATCCTAAAAAAAAGAGAAGGGTGAGTCTCTGCCTTTCTTGCAGTTATCATTGGTGCAAAATAAGAGTGGGAGAATTTTTTCTCATCACCAATGACGAAAAGGAGTTTTTGATGGGAATGAGGGGCGCAACGTGGACATCGCTATCGGACCCAAGCTCGACCGTAGGGAAAATCCCATGACGCGGTAGTCACCATAATAAAAAGATTTCCGCGCTTGCTTCGAGAGTCGAGTAAGCGCAGAGGTTAATCCCTTCATTAGGGTGTGCGACTATGCTGGTCAGATAGTCCTTGAGGATAGTCCATGCTGTTTTGCACGTTTCTTATTGTTCACAAAATCTTAAAACATTTATTTACGGCAATGAAAACTATGGGGGCTTATACTGTAAAGAGATTAAACACCGTCGCATCTGCGCGCCAAATGTAGCGATTGTTCGATGCGAGCGGAGTGACACGTACAACGCTACCCGCGGACCCTCTTGTAATTCGGGAAATTCCCTTTTTTATTGGTCCTCAGGCTAGAGAAGTCCACAAGAGCGGAATTATTTGGCTATAGGCGTTTTCGAATACATTATCGTCTAACAATTAAAACTACAAACACGTCCCATGCGACGGAACATATACTAAATCTTTCAATTGCATTTTTATTGAAACGACTTTGTCACTCTGGCCGGAATTATAACTCTAGCTTTAATAGTTCGATTGTCAATTTTAGAAAATGCAAATTTCCGTAATTGCAGTACCTTCTATTTTCTAAGCCCTCGAATATGGTTGAATAAAAATGTCACCAAAATTACACCTTTCTTAACACTTGCCATTTTATGAAATTTTTTCCGAAAAACGGCTGGGTAAAACAAGAACTACATTTATATAGAATATAAAACTCTTTCATTTTTATTGTTCAGACCAATCATTGTTAAGTTATTACTCCGGCAATTGGGCCACATTTTTTATAGGCTCTACAATACCTCAACAACGTCGTCAGTTTTTTGATGTTTGAAATAAAAAATTACACGATAATAAGTTCAATGTATGCCCAACAATATAGCTTTATTCCAAACTCCAAATTGAATAATCCCGTAGACAAAAAAATCGGAGAAAACTACCTTTTTCAGCCGGCCACAGTGGTTTTCTCCCTTAAACCGCCATAACTTTCTTGATTTTTCAGCTAGAGCAATTTTTTTTTGGCTGGATTTGTCTCGAAATCAGTTATTAAAAAAAATTAAAACCATGCTTATCCACATAAAAAATGTTAAGTTACCGCGGTATCTCGTAACGTTGACAAACAAAATATTTCTTATTACCATCGGATGTCCCCATCAAAACCATAAAACTTTTGTACGAATCACTTTTTTGTACAACCTTATCTATTCGATTTACTTGGATGCTTTTTTTAATAGGATACCCTGTACACAAGTGAAATATATTCATATGTACGTAACATTACAATCCTATTAGTATGATATATCTGACGTATAGTACATATTTTACGAACACGCTTAAGACGAAAGTTCACTCGGATACATGGAATAAAAAGAATCACCGCATTGAATTGTCCGTGGGCAGAGATTTTGTATGTCTATATGTGTGTATTACGACCCATAAACAATTAATGTCCGAGGCGGCTGAGCGTTCCAAGCAATTCATTTCCGAATCACGGCGAATTACTTCTGGCGCACTCAGCAGGGATTACCTCTCCGGCTCTTAAACGATACTTCATAAAATTCATATGAAATCCGATTATAAATTACTGCATAATGTATTCTTCTCATTCCCTGCGCGGTTAACTGTGCCCTGATGTATTTTACGAATGTATTCTCGGCGTTGATAGAATGTTATGGTTGCGGGGGGGGAACTAATAGACCATAATTCCAGGTGACAGGAATAACGAGTGTTTTAATTGTATACTTTAGTTTGCATTGATTAATGAACAGCGAATAAAAATTCTCCCGGACCTCGAAGAACTTTAACCTGAATTCAGCCAGACGTAGCTATAATGTTTCCACTTGACTTGTCAGATATTTTGAGCGGTTTCGAAATCCTGTCGGCAATATTTTGGGATAAAGTTCCGAAAGGACATACCTCTGATTGATTTGGAATTTTGTGTACATGTGTATTTTTACTCGTTGATCACGGATATGATAGGAAAAATACCCGCCAATATGATTTTCAAGGTCAAAACTCATAAAAGTTGATTTTTAAAAAGCTTTTCTATTTTATTGTAATAAATGTTTATCTTAGAAAAAAAAGGTTTACTACAAACGTTGTAACCTAAAAAAATATTGATCTTCTATGTTCTTTGCAAGTTTTGTCGAAAACCAATCTGTTTAAAAAAAAATTGGATAATGCTCCGAAAAATATATTTTCCTTAAACTCCATGAATTTCGATGTTCTCTACTAACGCACTTTACCGCGGGAAGTTTGCAGTTTGATCTTCAACACTATACACATACCTAAATAACAAACAACACAACGAACAAACTCAAACAAACCCAAACAAAAAATAACACAACACAACAAATAAACCCAAACAAAACCCACCCTTCCCGCGGTAAAGTGCCTAAGTAGATAATATCGAAACTAATGGAGTTTAGCAAAATGTACTTATTGCAGCATTATCCCATTTTACTCTAAACAGAATGGTTTTAGACAAAAACTGTACAGAATATAAAAGATCACCCTTTTAATAGGCCAAAACTTTTGTGAGAAATATTTTCCTCCAAGAACAGCAGTTATTAAAATAAAGTAGAAAAACTTTTAAAAAATCGGTTTTTGTGAGTTTTAACCTTGAGAATTAAAATTGCGGGTATTTTTACTATCGTATTCGTAATCAGTGGGTCAAAATACATGGATACACAAAATTCCAAATTAATCGGAGGTAAGTCCTTTTCGGAACTACACTTATATTTTATGCTGCCAACGAGACTGTTCTTGCTAATTCGATTTGCGCCCGTTTTATTGCCTTAGCCAAGAGGATTATTACAATTATTGTATCTAATTATTGGATACAGTTTGAGAATTGAAATGGAATTACGTGTCGTCTGGAAATACGTGGCCGTATCGTAAAGCTAACATGAGAAAACCGAAAAACCAGAGGTTTTCCAGATGTACGAGACTTTTCCAAACTATACAACCCATATATAACGATATCGACGTTATATATATATATATATATATATATATATATATATATATATATATATATAACGTATAGTGCTGACCCTTGTTATACCTTCGAGAAAGTCGAAGTGTGAAAAAGCTCTATCGTCGCGGCGAAGAGCTCCAATTTACGAAACTCTCACATCACCATCGGTTTTCTCGCCCAACCATTTTCCTCCCCCTTTCTCTTTCTCGCTCTCTCTCTCTCTGTCTCTCTCTCTAGATATGCTGACGTAACAAAAGTGTAGCAACGAAAAAAGTGACATAGAAGATAAAAAAAATATCGTACCAGATTCATGTAGAAACTGGGAACTCCCTGGCTTCTTTATACAGGGAGCACTTGCGAGGGCAGCGATAATAGTGTGAGTAAAAGACCTCTCGATCTTTCGGGCAACGCTTCAGTCTCCGCTTCAATCCCACACCAATCTGCCTCCGCCATTCGGGGATACACACATACACACACACACACACACACACACATATATATATATGCACCAGAAACGCTATTGGACTCTATGGGCGAGAAAACGAAAATAAAGGAGGGTAAAAAAAATTGAAAAGAGAAAAAAAAACAAATATGGGGAATCCAGCACAGCGTGAGAAAAAGAAATGAATCGCGAGCACAGCACAGCACCGGAAGTTCCATCACGTTCGAACGGATATGAACGAACGTTGAACAGCGCCGGAGCGCGCGCTCACAGGGGTTCATCCCAGAGCCAGTCTTTCTCGTTCCGTCGAATGAAGGACGCGATCCGATTTGCCGAGATGCAATATATTGCAGTTCGGGACGCGTATCACGTCGCATGACTCACAGTCCCAATCGACATTTTTTCCCCGCGATCATCACACTTGTTCGCCAAGCGCTAAAACGAGGCGAGATAGGACAATATCGACGTCGACCCGTGATGGATGAGAAAGGCACCTCTTTTGAGGGCGTTATTGCTCGGTGACCTGATTTTTCCTTCTTTAATGGGAGACATTTTACGAGCTGTACGCAATATCAAATACGAACGTGATAGATTAAATAATAAATAGTTACTTTTGATAAAGAAGCGGTGCTGGGTTTTTTCAATTCTCCTTATTACATATTAATGAGGAAGCTTTTGCAAGAATGAGGGAAAAACGAGAAAACTCAATTTCAAATGCAATCACGAAAGATTAAGGGATCATTACAGTGTAACGGGTCGAAAAATAGCTGATTTCCGCAATTTTTTTTCGATGGATAAAATAGGCCAATAAGTCTGATTTTTAATGTCAAATCAAAGCACTCATGAAGAACAGAACATTTTTTTTAACGTTTATTTTTATTTTTTTACATTTTTCATATTTTAAAGGTTAAAAATGTCTTCGAAAAAAAGGAGTCTTCACGATGTACACGGGTGTGGCCGTAGATATTATGTGAAACGAAATTTGTAAAAAGATTATTAATCAGTATGAAAGTCGCTATCTTGCTATGAAGGTTTTTTCAAATCAAAATTGACAAAATTGTGGCGGTTTGAAAAAAAAGTATCGAAATTATCCTATTTTTTCTACAGTTTTTCGTTAAAAAAAATGATCATTAAAATGAAAGCTTCCATAGCAAAAGAATAGAGTGAATAATGTTGTGTCAAAATTTGAGACGAATAGCTTGAAAACTCTTCCTGTGAGATTGTATACCGTTTTGAAAAGCGACATTCCGATAAAAAAAAACGCATTTAAAGTGTCAAGTGCGGTATTTTCATATAAGTTGTATACTTACGTTTGTGTAAATATATCAACGGCATGTTTATAACCGCCTGTACTATCGGATAATGCAAAAAAATCGTTTTTTTTTGTAAATTGTACACTATGACCATCCCTTAAGTGATAAATAATTTATTATTTATAAATAATGAATAATATGAAGTTAATTTTGAGAAAAGAGCGGTGCTGCATTTTCTTAAATCCCTTCCACATTACTGAAAAATGAGAAAGTTTGAGCAGAAATGAGAAAGAAACGATAAAACTCAATGTTAAGTACAATCACGGAAGATTAAATAATAAATCGTTAATTTAGATAAAGAAGAGGTACAGCATTTTTTATAAATTCTCCCCATTACTGATGAATGAGAAAGTTTGTGTAAAAATACTCAAGAAATGATGAAACTCAATATTAAATACAATCACGAAAGATTAAATAATAAATCGTTTATTACGATAAAGTAACGGTGCTGCATTTTCTCAAATCCTCCTTCTCATTGTCGATGAATAAGAGTTTGCGCAACAATTAGCAAGAAACTCAATTTCAAAAAACCATCATGGAAGATTAAATAATAAATCATTAATTTCGATAAATGAGCAATGCCGCATTTTGTTACCATCCGTCTAATTACTGATAATCGAGAAAGTTTGATTTATTTTAAATCTCTCTCACTACCGATGAATCAGAAACTTTGTGCAAGAATGCGTAAGAAACGATAACGCTCAATATCAAATACCATCGCCAGAGATTAAATAATAAAGCACTCATTTCGATAAAGTAGCGGTGCTAGATAAAAAAAACCGCCCTCCTCATTACTAATCGAAAAAGTTTCCTTCGAGAAAGTTTAAACAAGGACAAGCAAGCAAGGATAAAATGCAATATTAAATACAATCATGAAAGCTTAAATAATAAATCATTGTTTTTGATAAAGACGCGGTGCTGCATTTTTTTAAAATCCTTCTTCTCAAAACTGATACTCGGGAAGGTTTAAGCAAGAACGAGCAAGAAACGATTAAATGCAACATTAAGGCGATGTCAACGATTAAATAACATATAATAAATTTCGATAAAGGGCGGTACTGCAATGTTGAAAAAACGTCCTACACGTTACTCATGATCGAGAAAGTTTGAGCAAAAAACGATAAAATGATTACGTTCTCATATTGATGCAGATCCCGTTGTAATTGGACCGATAAAATGCAATTTGCTCAACGTTCCGTGAATATCGTGCTCGTGTAATCAAGTTGAAAAAGCGAAAGATCGGATATAGAGAAATATGTGCATAATGCCCAGTCAGTAAAGAAAAACTTTTCGCTAACTTCGCGCGCGCTTCCGTTCCGTTCGACACATTTATGTTCAACGGATGACGCATGTGCATGTCTGTATGCATAAGTAACGTTGTTCGTAAATGTATATGCTTCGATCAAGAGCTCTTATGACGTATATATTGACAGCTAAAAGTGAGAAAGGCGTGTCGGACCTTGCCTAGCGAGAGGAACATTGTGGCGAGGGGCCCACAGCATTTGCAGCATACAACATACGTATATGCTCATCACGGTAAAATTTCGTTCTAGGCTTCCTCTCGCTTTCTCTCCTAGCTATAGTAAACGGAAATTTCGTTATCAATCTAACGGTGGACCATGGCAGCATCTGTTTTACCGACACACAGACACATATGCAACGAGGTTAACCACTGGCTAAGCTTTCTCGTTCTAGTGGGCCACGGCATTGAATCATAGACCACATAATCCCCAGTTCCCATCCTCGGGGCAATATGCACACATGCGCGTCTGTTTTCGCATACGAATCACGTTTTTTTTACATCTGATCGAACGCACACTTATGGTACATAGTTTGACGCATATCAAAAAGCGCGCCAATATAAAGCACATGGAGGGTGTAGTAGCTGGCATGCAATACATTATATTCCATTTAATACGAGAAACAAGTCATTCGAAATTTTTTTAAAGCCGGTAATGGTTTTTAAAAGCAAGTGCACCGTTGGTGTATAAAAGCCTGCTGTGACTGCACCAACGTGGAATCCCACGTTTTTTAGTATAAATCACGCGCGGCCCACATTTTTAGTATAAATCACATGCGCGAACTTTCAAAGGCGTTTTTCTCGAAACACCATTTTTCGAAACGGTGACCACGATATTTCAAAAATTACTGCACCGATCTTGTTCAAATTTATACAGCATCTTTAATATGTTATAAGTCAGCGATTGAACTAGGATTATCATGATTGCTTCGATAGTTTTTTTTTGTACGAGCGAAAAACTTAAGAAAAATGAGTAAAAAATAGAATGTAATTTTCAAAAGTGTATAAAAAAGTCATTTTTTGTAATTTAGCATTCACTCTAGTTCAATCGCTAGTCTTAAATATGAAGATTAAAATGCCGTTTGGTTTTTTGATTTCAGATAAGCAGAACAGCCGCAATCTTGGTCACCGTCAAGCACCTCTTTTACTTCATGTCTTCCTGTCGGCCACTATAACTTTTATTCAATTATATATTTTGACTTCAAAAAATTTGTAAAGCTTATTTAAATGTTAATAAAGATTATGCAAAAACAATGAGATTGATTATTTCGATGCTTTGCCCGTAAAAAATTATTGAAAAAGCCGCAAAAAAACAGCTGAGAAACTAGAGGACCGCCTTAAGCAACTTGAGTTACAGATGCCGTTGCGAATGAATAAAATTCTCAAGTCGGTATCTCGCGATGATCTAGCCAACACTTCCCAACTGTGGCCGCACTGGCCAGAATAAATGATCGGACAAATACAATTTAAGGTTATGTAATTCTATGCGATTATCCCTCTCAATGCGAACGCAATTGAGTCATTGATTCGATAATGTTATTTACATTTGTTAATCCACCCATTTTTCAATAATCTGACATTGTGTAGTGTAACATATGTAGACGATTAGAAAATTCAGAAATTAAGCAAGTATAATTGGCTCAGTGGACAACGTCACAACTCTTCATTCAGAGGTCCCGGAATCGAAACCACGTTACGGCGTAAGCGTTCGTCTGAGATAATTTAAAATTGAACCATTAATATATTTACAGTGCAAATATCATAACCCTAATTAAAGAACGACGAAGAATGTCGTAAAAAGATCCAATGATATAAACAGTGTGAAAGAAAATCACGAAAAGATAAATATATAGCCGCAAATTTTTTTAAATCTAATCGCCACCTAATTTTTTGTTCCCAGTCGCTAGCTGAAAAAACTATGTCATGGCTAGGTCAGAAATATAATACAGCCCTGGGATATTTCTTTCTATCTAGTCGGCATCTAATTTTTTGTATTCAGTTACTAGAGGACCAAAGCGTTAAAAGGCTGAGTAGTCCATCGCTAAGACGGCCAGCTAATGGCGATTCGAAACATCACTTTACTAGCTTGTGGCTAGGCGGTGATGAGTTACCTTTTCCACTCGGGTAGTGTCTTCTCGGCGAATGATCAACGTCAAATTGATCGGAAGCCACTTGTGCACACACGAATATATAAGCGGGCTTCTGCCCGCGATTTCGTCCGCCGTGATACACGTAAGGAGTTCTATGCATTCCATTACATCCCATTTCATCCCCTTAAAAGTTGACTTTCGAAAAATCCTTTCTTAGTGCACCTCTGCGGCTTCTAAGGAACGTATCTTCTAAATTGTATGTCTATCTTCAACAGTTCAGGCTGTCCGTTGTCTATGGGAGTCATTTAGTCAGTCAGTCAGTCGGTCACGGAACTGTTTTAAATGTATAGGTGGTTTATATGTGTAGGTGGTTATATGTGAAATTGCCCAGTGGCTATAGATGGCGTTCGGTACACTATTTTCACAAGTCACCAGGTGGCATACACACGATGCTATAGGGTCCCGTTAAAACGCCAGAGGCGACATTGGTTCAATGTGTTAACATCATCTATTTCAAATGGGTTTTGCAGCAAGTTATGCTTCATTATTTCCTGCCAACGAAATCGGCCACGGGAATGTAGAGTTTGCTGGAGAAAGTGTATGCCGAACATGCGCCATCGGGTACAACCTGCAAAGAGTGGTTTCGCGTCTCTCAATTGTTGATTTCTCTATAGACAAGAACAGTGGAAAACCGCCAAAACGTAGGCTATCGTGTATATATTACGAGCTGCTGAAACCGTCGGAAACCATCACTAGACACGACAGGGCCAAGCCGGATGTTGCTCAACCTGTTAGGAAGCACTTGGGTAGACTACACTGGGAAATCCTACCCTATTCGCCATATACCCCGGACATCGCTACCTCTAATTACTGCCGGTCAGCGGTAAATATATTTAATGTAATGTGCAATAGGTGTGTGAAAAAGTAGAAAATGCACTATTATTTGAATAAAATAACAGTGAGAAAAAGGGTCGGGGAGAACTAACGACGAAGGAGAAAAAGAGTAAAAGCAGGGAAAGGTAAGCCGAGAGTTTGGAGGACAAGGAAAACGGGAGCACAAGCTCGCAGCGGTCTAAGGTTCTAAACGATGGTAACTATTTACAAGAAAACCCTTTCTTCCCCTCTTTCTCTCTTTCCCCTTTCGCTCCTCACTTCACGGTTATTGCGAGCTGGAATTACCCCCCAAAAGACTTCAAGCGACGTGGGGCGCTAGAATTTCCCACAAACCCCCTCACCTTTCCCTTTCTTTTCTTTCAACGCCCTCCCCGCACGACAGAGCCAAATGAACAAGTTGAATAAGGAAGAATGTGAAAAAAGACGCAAAAAGCCGACAGCGGCCAACAGAGGGCCATCCCGCCGTTCACGGAGAAGGAGACCCGTGCAGCGGAGAAGGGAGAATGCAAGTGGTACAACTAGAAGAACAAGCAAACAAATAAAGCTGTGGAAACGACGAAAAGGCGTATATAACAGCAGTCGAGCGGCAGTGAGACCCCGCGATAGACAGAGAGATTGTCGAGTGAGCAAGTGCATTTTAAACGCAAACTTGCTAGGCGTTCGGATGAAGCTCGCTGCCCCGTCGCTAAAACCGTCAACCGTAGTAGGTTACCTCTATATTTATATGTTTCTACAAATATATATATATATATACGTATCACGGGCGCACAATGCTTACAGAGATAGATAGCGAGCGATATACACAGAAAGTATCAAGAGGGGGGGATACAGAGAGAGATACAGAAGAACGAAAAGAGTTTGTGTAACTGCAAAAAGTAACTCTGTTCTTTTTGTTTTTTTTTCCTTCATGCTGTGCTTGCGGGAGATGTACCAGAGGTAGACTGTTGTCTTTGAGAGGTGCGGGTCCGGTGTATGCGTCTGTGGCTGAGCGAACAAAGAACAAGTCCCCTGTGAGAAAGCTTCATTAAGCAACCGCCACGGGCGGAAGCTTCATAGAGCGGCAAGGAGGGAGGGAGAGTGAGGAGAAGATGACACAACTACGCTACAGCTACGTTATTCGCTTTCCTGGCGAATAGGACACCCGAGAGGCACGGCGGTGAGTTGGAGGAAAAGAAGAGGGGTGAGGGGAGGGATCTCACCAAGAACACGGCGTTTCCACAACCTCCCCTTCAATCTACGGACCCAACCCCTGCTGTAAAGCTCTTTGTGCTATACCGCGTAAACGCTTGTCTCTCTCTATCTCTCTCTCTCCCTCCCTCTCCGTCTTCCTCGCTCTTAAGAAAGCGCTCTTGAAGCCCGAGGAAAAGAACAGACGAAAGAGAGTAAGGGCTTCAAGAGGTTGGCACAATCTGCCCCCTCTCCCTGCCCCGCTACTCTTGCACCCCTCTCTTTTGTGCAGGAAATTGCGTTTTAATTCTCACATTCAGTGCCACGGGTTACAACCACCGCAGACAGGAGGACGGGGGCCGGGAGAGTTGTACAGTTTTGCTCGGGGCCATTTCGGGCGGCGCAAACTAAAACGGCTAAGCACACACTATAGGCAGAATATGGAGGAGGGACACTTTGCCCTGGTGGACGGCTCCGAACGGTGCTCCGAGCAACAATACCGGATAGTTTTTTTTCTAGCTGTTTTCTGTTTGTTTTGTTGCTTTTGGCTGTTTTTTACGCGGAATTGTACCAACCGGGACCGATTAAGGGGGAATTGTAGGATTTCTCAGCATTGTAGCTGCGACGAGCAAACGTATATGTGGGGTGCTAATTGAAGAGGTCTTCTCACTTTAGACGTTAAAAAAGGCTATTTTCATGCATTTTTTTTGATAGGTTTATATTATAGATCTTGATATAAACGTTGTTACACTTAATAAATACACTTTGGAAATACATTACATTTTTTTTATTGAAGTCACTATTTATGGACGAAAATGGTAGTTGTAAAAATGTCATAAAAAAATGGTGGGTATGCGCTGTTGATGAAATCTCGGAGATGGATCATCCGAAACAAAAAAAAATAACGGTTTTAAATTCAGTATGCTATTGGCTATAGCGCATATTATATGATTTTTGTTATATGCAAAAATAACGAAATGGCGGATATTTTCGACAGAACAAAAAAAATTCCACCGTTTTTGGCAAAAAAAATAGTCAATGTCAAAATTTAAAAAAAATCCTTGCTGTGCGCTATAGCTATAGTTGTAAAGAATATGTGGTTAACATTTCAAAAAGATCGGTTCGGTAGTTTCGTACATTTGATCAACAAGCCGTCGAAAAACGCTGTTTCGCGATAAACGCATTTAAAGTTTGTTCGGGTTACATAAATACATTTAAAAAAATTTGAATGTATTTTTATTAAGTGTAACAACTTTTATATTAATATCGATACTATAAACCTATTTAAAAAATTCATAAAAGTAGCCTTTTTAAGCGTCTAAAGTGAGAAGACCCCTTAACACTTCATCTGTAAACTTGGGTATTTCGTGTCGGAGCCACTACTTTCCTACAGAGTTGCTTCATTGATTTTACAAAAAATATATGAAAAAATTAACATTCCTGCTATTAACCGGTGCGATGGTCTAGTGGTCAGCGTGCTCGCCCGGGAGGTCCCGGGTACGAATCCCAGTCGCGTACATTTCGTCGTGAAATGTTTTTCTTCGGCATTTCGTGGCGAAATAAGACTAGTTCCACGACTGAGGGGCGAACTCGATGACCGGTTGTATTGGTGTAGGTTTTCCGCAGTTTCCCTATACCTATGACGGAAATGTCATGATGAATATAATATAGAGGGGGAAGTCGGCTGCGGCCGCAAAAGGGGGGAACAGTGAGAAAGATGGAGAAAAAAGGAGAGTAAACAGTAGAGGAGAGAAACGGGCACAGTGAGGGGAAAAGAATAGGTAACAAACGCGAAAAGCGTGTACTTAAGGAAAGAACCAATAAAAAAAATAATATTATTCCTGCTATTTTATGATTGGTATATTAAATTAAATGTATCGAACACTACCATGCATTTTTTCAAAAAATTTCGAATGTATTAAGTGGGTGAAAAACGGCAGGATTTGAATACATAGGTTTACAGGCGAAAGATACTGGAAAAACGTTTACAGACGAAGTGTTAACGGGTTATGCCTTGCTGTAACGGTGGAAAACGGATAATTTTTTTATAAAATCGTAATGATAAAGTTCGGCAAAAATGAGGTATTTGAAAAAGTATTATCTGGAGAACACTCTGTAATTTTTTTATGTAAAAATATTTCACTATTATCGATTTAAAGCCAATGTCCGGGAGGCACCGCTCGAAAACGTATTTTGCGGTGAGCAATATCGTCCTGAACTAGGTTATCTAATATTAAGAAATCAAAGAGATTGCGTTAGTATATTAGTTTATCCTATGATTAATCGAAGGAATTTCTGAAATATCAAATTTAAAAAAAAATGGCGCAAGTTCACAGCGAGAGTTTTGATTTTGTCGAAAAATGAAGCACTTTTCATTCATCAAATCGAAAGTATACATCGGAAAAAAAATCAATCGAGCAAATATCTACTATACTTTTACATCTAGAAAAAATTCTGAAAACATTCAGAAAGATCGATGCAGTAATTTTTTGGATATTTTGCTCACCGACTTAGAAAACGTACTGTCATTTTGAAAAAAGTGATTTTTCGACTTTTACAACTAAGCATAACCCCTTAAAAGAGAAAAGACAACGATATTCGTAGCAATAAAGTTTATAACGTGAAAAATAGAAGTTCATCCCGTTCACTACGTAAGACAAAAACTGGGTAACGTAAATGCCGGCAATATTCATCAAGTTCTAATATTTTTTTAGGTAATGCAGAGTTGAGCTGAAAAACATGGAAATTCGGAAAGTGCCACTAGCATTTGCGTTACTCAAAAATAAGGATACGTACTTTACTTATCATGCCATCTGCGTACAATATACCCAAATTCCAGCGGTACTTTTTAAATTTTCATATTTTTCAATTTCAGTTCATGGCATGCCGTATGAAAACGGAGAGATTGAAATGTTTCTAAGTGCTTACGACCTCGAGGCAAGAGAAAAGGCGAAACCCAGAAGCTAGTCTGACTTTTTACATATTGTTTCAGCATATTCGCGACTGAAGAAACGTCAGAACGACTTTAAGGTTTTCGTTGTTTTTTTATGCTGTTATGCCACGTTTAATAACAAAAAAATGTTAAATTTCTGGATATACATATTTTTTCAATTGTGTTT
>OZ023315.1:28529755-28657255 GCA_964007375.1 Ophion obscuratus
TGAAGTACGATGGCACGTACGATGGCGTTGACGAATGGGAAAACAACGTTGAGGAATGTGAGCTCTAGCGATGACTATTTCTCGCGCTCCTCCGTTCCTTCCTCCCTTGCTACCTCTTCCTCAACAAAATGGCTTTGTTCGCCCTAAAGATGCTCATTTATGGCATTATAAACCACTAGTTCTATAGATAAGTCTGATGGCCATTAGCGAATCGGTCCCCGCTATAAAACGGAATTGCCATGTGTCATCAAAAGAATTCCGTAGAAGCTTTCATCTTAACGGCTTTAGTTTTACCGATGCTTGCATTTGCTTGGCCAAAGTTAACTATGCGGAGACCTCTACCAATTGCAGAAGAACATCACCGAAAACTATGCTAATTGAAAATGTTTGCATACGCTACTCCGAAACTTCGGAAAAGTAGCAAAACCTATGAGCTGTCACATCTACTCCCACTCCCACATTCTGGTCATCACTTTGTATGATAAATAATGAATAAAAATAGCTTTCAATTCTTTTTTTCGAATAAAGTTATTGCGGTTACTGTAGAATAAGGGCTCGCTTACACTACGTCGACTTCCGAAGGCTGCAAAATCCCAAAAAGATTGATATCCACTATTATAATGCTGTGCGTACTCAGCAAGCTACGGAACTTTTCCTCACAGCGTGGACCGACGGACACTTGACCCCTCTTCGTTTCACAATTTCCATTCTTTCGGGAAACAATAGCGTTTTCTGGTAAAAAAATTACCAATCCCCCCGAAACCACTTCATATTTACCGCGAGTCAAATGCGCAAGAAACGATTTTAAACTTCGTTCGGGTTTGTTTACGAAGGGTGAAGAATGTTCGTGCCGTGTGGTAATTATCGTTTATTTCCTTGATTAAGGATTTGCCGGAGTTCTCGACACTCGGCAAGTCCTTGCAAAATCAATTAAATTTGCGGTTTCGAATAGCGCACTGAATATTCAGTTGGTTCAACCGAGGCTTCGTTGAATCGACCGAATGGTGATGGAATCAACGACGTACTTGGTGAATTCGATGAAGCCTTAGTTGCATCGACCTACATTTGCGACCAATAACCGCACATTCAGTTAATTTTGTACAGCCTATCTCTCGTTGCTATAACAGCTCGGTACCAGCGTCTACCACAAATTTGATGCGTCTATATCGGGTCTTTGCTACCCACCGAATGTGCAATCACTGGTTAGAGAGATTTTGTCGAATGAAAAAGTGTAAGGAAGTGATGCGAATCGTGACGGTCATGTGGAACGTATAGTTAAATTATAAATTTAAGGGAGGACATTACTATGACGGGTCGAAAAAGGTCGGATTTCCAATTTTTTTGTTTACTTAATTATTTATTTGGGATTTGGAGAGAACGACATGTTATGAAGCCTACATTAAACTCATTTCGTGTAAATTTTTATTTAGAACTATTGAAAATTGCCAACGTTATTGGGATATAATAGAGCCTCTGTATAACAAATGTGTTCCAACCGCTGGATCGATAACTCGATAATGGTTGGTCTAAAAAATAAAAATAAGAAAGCTTTATAATCTATATAAATATACTTTTCGTTGTACGTGGCAGTTAATAAAAACCATTTTTTTCACAACATGGCGGATGTTGAAAAAAAGTGAAGTTTTGCGAAATTTTTACTTATATTCGTGCACTGAGAAGACAATATATTTCTATGTACGAGGATTTGTTAACTATTAACAAATGGTAAAGTTGGATACGGCAAAATAAATATCTTCTTACAGTTAACGAATCATTCATTTGAGCCTCTGAATTGTCACAAATAAAGATTTGGTAATAGTTAAGAAATGGGTACTTTAATGGAACATACCCATTCTTAACAGTTAATAGATATACAGATGGTCCAACCCAATGCTTCGTATTAATATACTATAAATACTTGTTTCCTATAACTGAGGCGTTTATTCAATGAAATCAGTAGAAAAGTTGTCCCAGATATAAAGGACAGTTGAGTGAACGATATTTAATATTCGCACAAATTGAGATTCGTGTATAGTTACCACATGAATATTTGGACAAAGTCATTCATAGATTGTCAGCAGATGAATGTGCAGTTGAATCAATGTAGCACTATAGTGCTGGTGGGCAAGTGTACAATGAACAACCCTCATGGAAAATGAGAGCTGTTCCTTGCTACTTGTAGAGGACAAATCGTTGGACGACTATGTGTTGTCTACTAGTAGTAAGTCCGTGAATCGGAGGACAACACAGATGGTAGCATCAATACGTTGTAGAGCAAGGAACAACTCTCATACAAAATAGGCGGTCGACCGATCTCGCGTTCGACTTCTTGGCCGCCCCTGTTCTAATGCATACTTTAATATTCTCTATATAGGCTTTCGACAGTTCCCTAAAGATTTGGCAGGTCCCACAAAACAAGCAAATCGTTGATTGATGCCATCGGCGCAGATAATACATTTACACTTTCACGGTCACAAAGTGATATCCTCTATATAAGTGGACATGCGTTCACGCACAGTCTCCAGTGTACCTCGATCCTATCTACGTCGCCACTGCGCACGAATGAGCTTGTGCGACAAAGGGCCATGGTAGCGAACAAAGTAAACGGTTTTGCCAAATGTACGATACTAATCTCAAGTACAGTACTGTTCACTATTAACAAATTATTTGAGACAAGTCATCGATTTTTCAACAGTTATTTGCTAACTATTAACAGGGCTATATTTGACGCAACTGAAGATTGTTTAATTATTACCAAATATTCATTTTGTAATAAGTGTGGGAAAGAACTACTCAAAGAACTACTGGGCCAACATCTTAAATACAGATTCATCAATAAGTAATAAATCCTTATTTGCGTTAAATAGAGAAGTTGTCGCGTCAACTATGTGACTCTTGTCGCAAATGTAGCCGAGATAGTCGTTTTAAATGAAGATCAGTTAATTGTTGTGACATGTTAATTTGCATTAAACACAGGATAGTCACGGCAACTATACGTTAACGACCCCAAAACTAAATATATTAATTGTGAACAAATCTCTACTCCTTTGAACTGTATTATCATATCACAATTTTAACTTGTTATTCGATTACCATAAACATCTACTGAATGAAGAGAAATAATAGTGATCAAATAAGTCATTATTCTCAAAGAAATACTATTGCTATAAAATTTTGTCATGAGAACACGAATATTTCTTCACGATTAACAAATTTTGTAACAAAGAATATTTGAATAAAAGTGCCAACTAAATGTCTTTCTTCACTATAAATAAACTGTTTTCTCAGTGTAGGATTATGAAATATTAAATTTGAAAACAAAAATAAAACGGCTTTATTCAATAATAGCTACGGCAATTACGGAATTTTTTTTTTTTTTTTAATTGATGATCAGACAGTTATAGCTAGAGTAATGATTCCGGCCAGGTCGGAACGAGTACTTTCGAGAAAAACGCGATTAAAAGTTTAAGTAAACGTGAATCAACCTGCTCAACTGAATTCTCTGTAACTTGGTCAATATTTAATATTCTTTCTGGAAAATTTTCTCACATGTTCTTAAATACGTATACTTTGACAAATTTCAAAAGAATTCATTTTCTCCCGGCCCAGTGATGTCCTGCCTTCTCTAGATTATAACCATAAGTCATCTTCATTATCATTTGACTAGATATAATTGTAGAACATTTGTAGAACATTTCCATTTTCATTGGACAACACGATAATTATAGAATATCTAGATTATGAATTAGTTCGTTTTCTAGATTATTATTTCTTTAGTTTCTTGTTTAGCAAGATCATTATTTATATAGAATTATATTCAAATTTGAATTTAATACATAAGCCCCTCGAGGGTGTTTACGATCGCCCGACTCTTTTACTATATATCCCACACCTGTCACTTCTCTATTTCAGCTTCTGAGATTCCTCGACCTCCCAGAGTGATGTCTACAACTTTCCATTTTTGATGCACTGTGCCGCATGGTGTACAAGAGCACAGGGGAAGTGTAAAATACGTGTGCCGTTACATTCAACTGTCAAGGAAACCGCTTCCGGGGTCCCTCTCCGATTTTGTTCAATTGTTTATTCGTTTTTGTTCGTTGAAATCTAAGAGACACTTATTTTTTTCGGCGGAAAAACGGTTTTTCGGCGGTGGGATTTCCTCTCAGAGTGACTTTTGCAGTTTCACATATTTCTTATCGAAATATTTGATTGAAAGCGATTGGAGAATTATTCTTGCGGCGGGTAGTGAAAAATGCACTTATCTCGTTATTTGCTTAAAGCAGTATTCTCCAGTTAGTTTTGATTAAATGCCTTGACTGAATATATGCGAAACTAGAAATGTCACACTGAATGTGTCCAACTTCGAGGGTAAATTTCACCCCCGAAATGTGTTTTTACCGTTAAATAAAACACGTGTCTTGTACATCTCGATAAAGAATAACATACCGCAAACAGAACGAAATCGGAGAAGCATAAAGGAAATGGTATCATACAGGGATATTCTACCTCTTAAGGGGTTACCCCCACTTGCGATTTTGAAAAAATCGATTATTTTTATTGCATTTTTTTGAAGTATAAGTATCTGAGAATATGTCCTGAAAATTTCAAGTCGATCCGAACAAAATTGACTGACAAGGAACATCCCTCAGGTGTCCGCCTCCGATTTTGTTGAAACTCATATATGTGATAGAGCATCGAAAACTTTGAGAAACGTATTTTTTTTTATCGGCGGATAAACGGATTTAAGGGGGGAAACCGCCCCTCAAAGAAAGGCGTGTCGAGGGGTGATTTTGCAGTTTCACCCAGAAGCAATCCACCGATCTGAATGAAACAAAAACAAAAATTCTTATAATGAAAAGCGATGAAAAATCCACTATGAAAATGTTAAGAAAAAATTAAATTAGGGGGTAAACCACCCCTCAATTTGACTTTTGTCACCCCACACTTAAGAGGGTTGTATGCAAATTAATAAAACAGGTATCATTTTGAAGGGCAATTAAAATTAAAGTTGACGGATTTTTGCGTTTTGGTGGCATAGCAAATTTAAAGGGGTAAACCACCCCTAACATAAATTTATTTATCATGGTCGTTTTTTCTGTGTTTAAAGTATATCCGCTGATTTTAAATATTTCTATAAGCTACAATTTAATTTTTCCCATATGTCAAAATTATTACATTCGTCTTAAGGGGTAACTACCCCTCGGACGAGAAACATCATTGAAGTATCCGCTTTTGATATCGTTGAAACTCATATATGTGGTAAAGCATTGCAAACTATTAAACATGTTTTTTTTGTATCGGCAGAAAAACGGTGTTAGGGGATGAAACCACCCCTCAAAGTTTCTCCCACAAGCAGTCCACCGATCTGAATGAAACAAAATCGAAAATTCCTCTAATATTAAGCGATGAAAAATCCACTACAAGAGTGTTGATTAGAAATATGATTAAGGGGTAAACCACCCCTCCAGTTGCCGTTTTTCACCCCACGCTTAAGAGGGTTGTATGAAAATTAATAAAACAGGTATCATTTTGAAGGGGAATCAAAATTCAAGTTGACGCGTTGTTGCATTTCAGCGGGGCAGCAAATTTAAGGGGGTAAACCGCCCCTAACATAAATTTGTTCATTTCCATTCATTAAAAAAATCAGAAGATTTTGAAAATCCTGTTACCTTTGGTTTTGGTGAAACGAACACACATTGTGAAATACCTGGTTGCAATAATTTGGCCATTATCAGATGTGCATAGTGCAAAAAGTCGTCGTGTTTTAAGCATTTTTTTGACGATTATCATTATTGCAGGAATTATGAGCCATGATTGTTGATGGCTGATAGTTGATAGACTAGAAAAAAAGTATATATCACAAGAAAATGATTTGACGGCATATGACTGCAATACTTTTCACAAGTACTATTAATTAAATCAGCTGATATGATTACCAAATGAAATATGTCAAAATATATTAAAAACATGTTCGTTAACCTACTGTAAAACCCTCAGTTTCATTAATATGTTTAATTAAATTAACGGTACAATAATAAAAATATACATTCCTCCACAAAACTACGTCGCTGGCTAAATTATCGCTTGATCCAGGCGCATCATCGTTCCGAAATATACGAAGTGAGCCTTATAACTTATTCTGGAAATTATTATAATTAATGATATAGTAGAAGTGTATGTTTATTCCTATGGAGATGCTTAATGGACGTGCATATTAAAATCGGAAGCGTTTCGACACGAAAATATGAGTCTTATGAGTAAGGGGTAGCCCCACGTCCCCACTCCCAAAATACTGCTCCTAAAGCTCAAAACGAATATGCCTGCACACAAAACATAAAATTAATATTACCGATGGAATGAAAACAGTTTTAACGAAATTCGTGAAACCTTTCGCGAAACTTCAAATGAAAAGCAAATAGAGGGGGTAGTTTACCCTTAGAATGTAAAAATTTAAAAACGTAATAATTTAAAAACGCGGGAGAATATTTTGAATCCGCGGATACATGTTAAATACAGAAAACATGACGGTGATGAACAAATTTATGTTAGGGGTGGTTTACCCCCTTAAATTTGCTGTTCCGCTGAAACGCAAAAACGCGATAACTTGAATTTTGATTCCCCTTCAAAATGATACATGTTTTATTAATGTTCATACAACCCTCTTAAGCGTCGGGTGAAAAACGGCAAATGGAGGGGTGGTTTACCCCTTAATTATATTTCTAATCAACACTCTTGTAGTGGATTTTTCATCGCTTAATATTAGAGGAATTTTCGATTTTGTTTCATTCAGATCGGTGGACTGCCTGTGGGACAAACTTTGAGGGGTGGTTTCATCCCCTAACACCGTTTTTCTGCCGATACAAAAAATCATGTTTAATAATTTGCAATGCTTTACCACATATATGAGTTTCAACGAAATCGAAAGCGGATACTTCAATGATGTTTCTCGTCAGAGGGGTAGTTACCCCTTAAGACGAATGTAATAATTTTGACATATGGTAAAACATTAAATTGTAGCTTATAGAAATATTTAAAATCAGTGGATATACTTTAAACACAGAAAAAAAGACCATGATAAATAAATTTATGTCAGGGGTGGTTTGCCCCCTCAAATTTGCTATGCCGTCAAAACGCAAAAACCCGTCAACTTTAATTTTATTTGCCCTTCAAAATGATACCTGTTTTATTAATTTGCATACAACCCCCTTAAGTGTGGGGTGAAAAAAGGCAAATTGAGGGGTTGTTTACCGCCTAATTTAATTTTTTCTTAATATTTTGATAGTGGATTTTTCATTGCTTTTCATTAGAAGATTTTTCGTTTTTGTTTCATTCAGATCGGTGGATTGCTTCTGGGTGAAACTGCAAAATCACCCCTCGATAAGCCTTTCTTTGAGGGGCGGTTTCCCCCCTTAAATCCGTTTTTCCGCCGATAAAAAAAAATACGTGTCTCAAAGTTTTCGATGCTCTATCACATAGATGAGTTTCAACAAAATCGGAGGCGGACACCTGAGGGATGTTCCTTGTGAGATATGAGCGTTGAAAGAGAAGAATCCGTTGTGTAAACGACCGGAAATTGAAACTTTAAACGCGTTTTTTCTCAAAATGGCATTTCTGAAGTCGGTGACCAAGATTACTCGAACACTCAGGAACCGATCTTCTTGAAATTTTGCAGGCTTATTTAATACATAAAAATGTAGTCTTTAATCGTTCGATTTTTTTTTTCGATTTTTTCGATTTCGTTAAAATCGAACCATGAAATTTTGACTGTCCGCCATTTTGTGAAAAATTAATATTTTTTAAAATCCTTCGATTAAAGACTAGTTTATATTTATATTTGACTAAATCCATCAGCATTTTTTTTTCAGATGATCCACTTCGCCGCAATGTTGGTCACCACAAACCGTGTAGATAAAAACATTATTTCATTGACCCCCATTTGCCACTAAACAATGTAATATTTTTCAATAAAAAAATTAAAGAATGTTCTTCAAGGTGTGTTCTTTAAGATGGTATATTGATCGATTAAAAAAGTTTTGTAGTTTTCTTTTAAAAAATTCATGAAAAAGGCCTTTTTTGCGCTACAAGTGGGGGTAACGCCTTAAGAGAAGATTCTGCCTTGTTGGGCCAAAAATCTTCGATTTTTCACCAATTTTTTATGCGAAAAGTATTAAATATAGAATGTTGATATTCGGTATGTTGACTAAGCGGTCTTTATTGAACGTGAAAATATTTATTAAAGTTTGACAAAACATTGTGGTGGGAGCGAGAGGAGCCACGTATGTCGGTGCACGGGCGATGACATGCCTCGCTTGCGGAAGTCCTAAGTCCCGGACAGGTGATCTGAAGCGAAAAAATAGAAAATATTTTTACTGTGTATAATATTGTGTATAAGTTGACCTAGAATAAAAAATTGTGAGCGATCGGAAGGAAGTTTGTTTTTTTTTTCAAAATGTTCGCATTTTTTGCTCACTATTTTTTTTAAATTTTTCTTCTTGATTTTAGTTAACTTATACACAATATTGTACAAAGTATAAATATGTTTAATTTTTTTGCTTCAGATCACCTGTCCGTGACTTAGGACTTCCGCAAGCGAAGAACGTCAGCGCCCGCGCACCGACATGCATGGCTCCTCTCACTCCCACCACCATACTGTGTCAAACTTTAAAAAATATTTTGATGTTCAATAAAGACCGCTTAGTCAACATACCAAACATCAACATTTTATATTTAATTTCGCATAAAAAATTGGTGAAACATCGAACATTTTTTGGCCCAACAAGGCAGAACCTTCCCTCAAACTTGGTTTGTCCCAGAAACGCGAAAACACTTTTTCCTACTTTCTTTAGCGCTCTCGAATACAGATGGTTTCGTTGAAACATAAAGAACAAGTTTGATTTAATAAGAAATCTTGCCTTTTAACCCCTATACATTTCCACCAATTTACCCCATCAGAAAAAAAGCGTCCATTCCCCCCATTCGGCATAAGCACTATAGTCTAATTGCTTCCAATTAAATATCTCGACTAGGAATATGCGAAATCGCAAAAATCCCACTGAAGGGATCCATCTCCGAGGGTGAAACTAACCCCTCAAACCCGATTTCTCGACCGATAAAAGAACACGTACCTTCTACAATTCGATAAAAAATAACACACTAAAAATCAACGAGATCGGAGGAAGACACTGGAAATGTCATCGAGCAGGGGTAGTCCACCCCTTAGACGAGATTTTTTCCCGAAAAGGGGAAGAATACGTATCTGATACTTTTATAGCCATCTTAAATGCAAATGATTCGGTTGAAATATGAAGAGAGTTTTTGAGTTATAAAAAATTGTCGACTTTCAATCCCCATATATTTCCACCATTTTACCCCCTCAGAATTGAGAAAATCAGTTTTCATTATTCGTGATGAGCACAATTCTCCACCGGGTTTCAATTAAATATCTCAATTAGAAATATGGGAAACGGCAAAAGTCACTCTGAGGGTATCCAACCTTGAGGGTGAATTTCACCACTTAAAAACGTTTTTCCGCTGATAAAAAAAACACGTGTCCCGAGATTTCGATAAAAAATAACCAAAAATAACGAAATCGGAGGCAGAGAGCACAAACGGTTATCTTGTAAGTTTCAGTGGTGTTACCATCGCAGTCCTCATTAAACCTGCCCCCGCTCGGTAATCAGCGCGCAAGCCAGTGCACTACCAAGAGGTGACTCATCCAAATATTGGCCAAGGCAAACGCTGCTTGCCATAGGAGATGATCAGGTTTCCCCCCGGAGATCAATTTTTCAACGAATATTTTACGCCAACACGATATCATCAATCTTGTTATCAAACGACAAGGTTCAGCAGCTAAAAAAAGGTATGCACTTATGGGCTACGGTTTTGAATAAGGTTGCACAATGCAACGAACAATTCCACCAAACCACACGGTTACGTTACTTCAGCCCGCCCTCTCCAGACGGAAATCTGGCCCACCAATGCGCGGAAATGGGACATTATGATTGAACGAGTAAACCGGTCCAAGACCTTCCGCAACACCATGATATCGCGAGGGATGGAAGTAACTCAGAACAGAAAAGATAAATAGAAGGAAAAGTGTAAAAAAGAGAACAAACACGGAATAAAGCTTGAAGAAATGGGAAACGAGTGCTACAAAAGCTTTCAGTGATTCCACCTTCAAGCAGCCAACCAGCAAGAGTCGAGTTAATGAACGTTGCCACGAGAACGAAGAGAGAAGAGAGTGAAGTGGCTCGCAGCTGGAGTTCTTTCAGCCAAAAACTCTTGCGGTGTTAGCGTACAGCTCATTCCCTAGCTGTGTGTATGCTCGGGGTGTGCATCACTCAACTCCGAGCCCCGAGTCGAGAACTGAACAAACCGTAGATAAGGCTTTGCGGTGATTACTCTATAAAATATGTATTCCACAAGCTCCCGGCCGATCTTCGTTTCCTCTTTCTCTCTCGCTTCTTTCTTTTTCACTCTTTCCTTACATTCTTTCTCTCTGTCACGCTTTTTGCCATTCGCAAGCCTTCGACATCTTTGATGAGCTGTATGGAGCCCTTGGGCAGATCGTCGTAACTTCTGGGCATGCCGCATCACATGGAGGCTTCTTCGGGATTCCTGGCTGTATATATATAGTGCCCGATATTTTATGTGGACGTAAAGCTGTATATGGTGTACGTGCGGCTGCATTCGTCGGGGACGAAATATCCCATAAAAGTATCGGAAACTTTGGTAGCATGAGTTGGCCGCTGAATCGTCGATTATATACAACGTCTATGAGCAACTTTTGTATCGCAGATTTCAACGAAAATTAATAAAGCTCCAAACGCGCGGCAGTAATTTTTCTCGGTTCACGAACCTGGATGAGAAAGGACGGTAAAATATTCCTTGCCGGCGAAACGGCAAGTCTCTGGGACGAAGCATCATTATTTAATTTGTACGGAATTTTCATATACGACGACCTGATACGAAAATTCCATATGACTGAACCACGTATTTCGCATACGGTCTGCGACGAGTGTCCCATCGAATATAGCGTGCTGCATTCAGTTCAATTAAAAATTGCACCGTAATTGTGAGTCACCAAAGACGTTTTATCAAAATGAAATAAATTTCTGCGAAATGGAAATGTAACCTTCGTAAATTCAAATTTCATTGGGGCGTGTATTCGTCCTCATAATTGTGGAAGCACTGCGCTTTTGTGCAGAGCGCCTACGCTGATTAATATTTGTTCCCTTCCAAAGTTTCGTGAGCTGCACGGACGCGCGATGATGCCAAAGACCAAGGGAAAATGGACGCCAATTAAATTTGCAAGCTTGCCCTTTGCTTTGAAAGAGCACCTTGACAACATTTTCCGACCCCCTTGATTCGAAATAGTTCGTAACACTTTTTTTCCCCGAATGTAGAGAACCGCGCAACAATTCCAAAATGGTCGTGGCATTGACAAGATCAAAAGAGAATTTCAATTTACGCTGAACGAGAAGTACTTCAGAATGAATTAATATTAAAACATCTTAATTAATTCAAAACTGCTGCATGCAATTATGATGCACAACGACTATTGCGCATTCCAGTCACATCATATTGGGTTTGAAGTTTGCGCTTTTCCAAAAACGTGCCTGTTCAACAATCGAGCTTTATCCTTTTAAAGGGTCTTCTGAATTTAAACGCTAAAAAAGGCTATTTTCATGAGTTTTTTGGATAGGTTTATATTATAGATATTGATATGAAAGTTGTTACACTTAATAAATACACTTCCGAAAAACATCACATTTTTTTATTAATTTTTTTAAGTCACTATTTATAGACGAAAATGGTAGTTGAACAAATGTCCTAAAAAAATGGTAGGTCTGCGCTGTCGATGAAATCTCGGACATGGATCATCCGAAACAAAGAAATCAAACGATTTTAGATTCAGTGTGTTAATGGCTATAGCGCATATCATACGATTTTTTATATATGCAAAAATAACAAAATAGCGCACATTTTCGAAAAAACATTTTTTCACCGATTTTGGCAACAAAAAATAGTAAAAACCAAAATTTAAAAAAATCCTCGATATGCCCTATAACTATAGTTGTAAAGAATATGTGGTTAAAATTACATAAGGATCGGTTTAGTGGGTTCGAAGTTCATCAACAAGCCTTCGAAAAACGTCGTTTCGAGAAAAACGCGTTTAAAGTTTGTTTGGGTTACATAAGTACATATAAAATTTTGAAATGTATTTCGAAAGTATATTCATTGAGTGTAACAACTTTTACATCAATATCTATAATATAAACCTATCAAAAAAATCATGAAAATAGCCTTTTTTAGCGTTTAAAATGTAAAGACCTCTTAATTAATTCTGAATTTGCGGAATTGGAGCAACGATTGAATTTTTTAATGTAACGGATTCACGTTACCCGGATCGAATGAAGTGTTCGCCGCTGCTAATCAAAAGTCACGTTCCACGCGTTCATCGCAAAGTGTGTGCAACGTATCTATGAACGTGGAAAAACGTGCATACATATTAATATAATTACAAAACGATTGTGTGCAGTGAATTTCACGTAGAAATTTCACTAACACCCGCAACGCACGATGAATCGTCAACCGTTCAGGTTCAAAAATATTTCAAGTTCCATTGCCAAAAGGGAAAAAAATCCCTTGTACCAATGAAATTGTTTATTCGTAGGTGATCAACGAAATATTGAGATGAACCACAGAAGTATTTGATTATATCGACGAGTATTCTTTGATTCGATAAAAAAAATATTCTTCGAAATAACCTGGCGTTCCACTTATTTTATAAATAATTTGGTGGCATTCTCCAATGATGGATCCAGTCAGCTCAAGGCGTTTTTTTGCACTTTACATCGTTTTTGTTTCTTCAATACATGTATAATTCCAATTGAACTTTGAATTGGTTTCCGCATCCAATTGTGAGAAAATTCCCGCGTGTACATACATACGAGGTACATATACTACATTAGTAAACATAGACAAACATTTTCAGCATCAAACATAAAACTTTGATGCTGACAAAGTTCGTATGATTTTGTGTCAAGTGACTGCTGGTGAGACGCATACCAACCTGTATTTATATTAGGTTTTTCAAATGACTGTAAATTTCATAGTGAGGGTCGCTAGAAGTTAATTTAAGGGGTCTTCTCACTTTAGACGCTAAAAAAGGCTATTTTCATGACATTTTTTGATAGGTTTATACGAGGGTGGGGTGAAAAGTTTCCGGCCTGACCAAGAGATGGTGCCACTAGGTCTAGTTTTGGAGCGGCGTCCTACAGTACCATTCCTACCGAGCTTGTATGTACAGTTTAAGCCCAATCGCTACGTTAATTTGCGTTTGAGAGCACATTGCGCGAGACGCTTCCGTTGTTTTCGTAAAAATGGAAAAATTGGAAAAATGTGCTGTCATCAAATACTTCCATTTGGAAGGTTTTACACCAAAACAAATAAAAGAAGAGATGGATTCAGCACTAGAAGACTCCTCCCCATCATATTCAACTATTAAGCAGTGGGTTTCTGAATTTAAAATGGGTCGTGTGAGCACCTTTGACAAGCCTCGCTCAGGACGGCCCGTTGAAGTCACAACTTCAAAGATGATCGAACAAATCCATAAAATAGTGTTGGAAGACCGCAGGTTGAAAGTGCATGAGATAGCTGAGACCTGTAGGATGTCAGCTGAACGTGTGCGAAATATTTTGCACAACCATGTGAACATGGAAAAGCTGTGTGGAAGGTGGGTGCCACGTTTGCTAACGCTCGACCAAAAACTGCTTCGAAAAACCATTTCTACCGACAATTTGGCGCTGTATAGGCGTAATCCAAACGAATTTTTGCGTCGATTCATAACTGTTGATAAGACATGGGTCCACCACTACACTCCTGAAAATAAAGAACAGTCAAAACAGTGGGTTGGAAAAGGGGAACCAACCCCAAAGAAGGCAAAAATAATTTTATCCGCAAACAAGGTTATGGCTACTGTTTTTTGGGATGCGAGAGGAATTATATACATTGATTGCCTTGAAAAGGGTAAGACTATCACTGGTCAATACTACGCAGAGTTATTGCAACGTTTGAAGCACGAGGTGCAAATTAAACGACCTCATTTGGCGAAGAAAAAGTTTTGTTTCATCACGATAACGCACCAGTGCATTCGTCGATTGTTGCCATGTCCAAAATCCACGAATTGAAGTTTGAATTGATGCCGCATTCTCCCTACTCTCCAGACTTAGCCCCCAGCGACTATTACCTGTTTCCTAACCTCAAAAAATGGCTTGGCGGAAAAAGATTTAAGAGCAACGAAGAAGTTATCAAAGCTGTAAGTCAGTATTTCGAGGAGCTTGACCAATCTACGTTTAAAACTGGTATAACTAAATTAGACCACCGTTATGAAAAATGTATCAGTGTTGATGGAGATTATGTTGAAAAATAAAGCAAAAAAAAATTTTAAACATCGTTTTTCTTGGTCAGGCCGGAAACTTTTCACCCCACCCTCGTATTATAGATATTGATATAAAAATTGTAACACTTAATAAATACATTTAAAAAAATTGTTTTATGTATTTATGTAACTCAAACAAACTTTAAATGCGTTTTTCTCGAAACAACGTTTTTCGACGACTTGTTGATAAAATCTTCGAAACTGCTGCGCCGATCCGTACGAAATTTTAACCATATATTCTTTACAACTATAGCGCATATCAACGATTTTTTTAAATTTTCATATTTACTTTTTTTTGTCAAAAACGGTAAAAACAGGACGTTTTTTTGTTATTTTAAAAAATGTCTGCCATTTTTTGGTAAATATAAAAAAAATCGTATGATATTCGCTATAGCCATTAACATATTGAATCTGAAACCGTTTGATTTTTTTGTTTTGGATGATCCATGTCCGAGATTTCATCAACGGCACAGATCTACAATTTTTTAAGACGTCTTTTTAACTACCATTTTTGTCTATAAATAGTGACTTGAATAAATTTAAAAAAAATTATGTATATTTCGAAAGTGTATTAATTAAGTGTAACAACTTTAATATCAATATCTATAATATAAACCTATCAAAAAAATTCATGAAAATAGCCTTGTTTAGCGTCTAAAGTGCGAAGACCCCTTAAGAAATGTTTTCTTCCTCTTTATTCAAATTATTTGTTATTATAAATTAATTCAGTGATATTTCGACTTCAGCAAAGTGAAGACGAGGTTGTTCGAACTACCCTAATACAGTTCGTTATATATGCGGAGAGCATTTCATTCAAAAAGTGAGAAAAACAATTACAGATTTCGCGAAAAGTATCTTTTTTTCTCACTCCGAGATAGGAATAAAGGATCAAGATAAACTCGCCGAAAATTTTAGCTCCGTCAAAGAAGATCAAAGTAAAACGCTTCCACCAAGAGATAAAAATCATGGAAGATATGAATCAGGGAAAATGGGACACAGACACACACGATGGCTGATTACGTTTGGAGTTTGCTACACGACTGCGTCGACACGTCTCAATCAAGAAAATCACGAGAAAGAAGTCAATGTGAAAATATTTAATAGAACTTAAATTTTTTTAATAAAATGTTATACTTTATATAAGATAGTACAAAAAACTAAGACCAGTTTTTAATTTCAGAAAAGTATCAAATGAGTGCCCGGAGTGGAGTAGTTTTTTTACAACCATTTATTTTTGGCAACAAGTCTGACATTTTTAAAATAATCTTAAAACCACTATAACTCGGAAACCGCTCATTTTCGCTCCCTAGTTGACCGGGGGGGTAATTTGATGCAAATTACCTCTAGTATAACTCTTTTCAAGTAATTGGTCAAATTTCCAATCACCCTGTACATATATATATGTACACACACATATATATATATTTTAAATAGCCCGCCGAAATTTTCGTTCCTTTATATAAGGGCGTAAGAGCATTGCGAATAGGTTTGACGGGGACTGTGATGTTGATAACAATGTAAATCCTACGCCAATATCCCTCGGGCTACATTTATCGACTCGCACGCTTGAGATCCCAAAACCGAGTTACCCCCCCCCCCTCTCGCCCTGTGTATCGAAAACCACACATATATGCGATGAGACCCTTACTCCAAACGCTGTTTGTACGTGCTTCCACCCCAATTCGTCTCCCCTCCTCTCTCGCTCTCTCTAACTTTTGCTCTCACTCCCCCTTTCTCTCTCCCCTCCCCTTTTTCTCTCCGTACCACTGAGCCTATCCTCACTCTTGCTGCCGAGAATGAGCTTTATATCGGGACGAGAAAGTAAAAGCGGAATGTACACAGAGAGGCCCGCCCTCGCGTCCACAGTTTCTCTCCAGGGGGCTTCAAATCCCCACCCCCTATTCCCGCCCGCTGATCGTCGAAACCCTCGCGAAACTATTCCCTTCTAACTACGCGCAGAATATCGCTTAATCCGCTCTTGATCCCTCTTGCCTCTTTCCCTCCATCCTACCCGCCACACGATAGCTATCTTCCCAGGTAAACATGTCTAAATCCGTATCTACCTCGTAACCCTACACTAATTCGCAAGAGCATATACACGTATACGGCGGATTTTGGATTCTCGACGCTCTCTCCCTCCCTGCCTTCGCTCTTTCTCTCTCTCTCTCTCTCTCTCTCTCTCACACACACACACACACACACACACTCTCTCTCGCTCTCTCTCTCTTGGTCTCTCTTTCTGTAGTTCTCCCCAGTACGTTTTCAAATAAGACTCCCTTAGTATAACCCCTATTGCTTTTGTGAGCGTTTCATCCCACCGTTACGTTCTTCTCATTCTGACAATATAGGCTGCGGATCGCGAAGGCTGGAGGGCTGGGGGGGAAGGTAGAATGCCAGAGATCAAAGCAATTACTCGACTGGGTGTGGAAGATCGCTAATTTCAACCTCCTTTTGTTCTTGCCCGGTATCTTCATTTTATTAATTCGAATTGTTATTATTCCACATTCATATATGTATTCTACCCTCGGAAAATGTGGGTGGACTTTTGGAATTTCAGATCGGGAGGGGAAGATACGGATTTTGGCCGAAAAAAGTGGAAAGGAATGTAGGTGCTATTAAAAAAATGGAAAAAAAACTATAAATAGTATGCTTTTCCAAAATTCTCTACTGATATTTTTACTCACTGGGTGACTCTTAATATGATATTTTTTTAATATTCATAAACTCGCCATTCGTTTTTTTGGAAAATAGAAATAGAAATTTCTCCTTACAATTGGAGAGAGAGACGAGGAAGAGCTGAGATGAACCTCCAATGAAAAAGTGATCGTAATTGCTTCCGCAGGGTCATCTTTTATCTTTTCGTAGGGTAGCGAAGTAGAAAAGTGAACGGATCAAAATAAAATATCGAAAAAGAGAAAAAATTCGATAAAACAGAAATAAACAGACTAGCGTGTGAAAAATACATTTTAATAACTGTGCTTGAAAAAATGAGTTGACGGATGCAAATATTTAAAAGTCTGCTCACACTTTCTGTCGATAATTGACGTTCCATCGATATTTTCGGTGATGCACAGAGTATTGATTCATTTTCCACTGCGTGCAATGGAGGATATCCCTTTGCAGATTTAGCAGTGCTTCAGAGTGATGAATTCGATGAAACGCAAATGGCTGCGCCATTACGAAACATTGGTTCATGGCGACCAAAAAATAAAAAAAAACGAGCCTGTCTTGTTTCACGAGCCGTTAATTTGCGAGCGATTGAACGTTTCGCCGATAAATCACTCATTTCCCGAGTGTGACGAGCGGGAAGCGATCCTTTGCCGCGCCCGTACACATACGGTGGGAACGTTTGAAGGGTGGCAAAATGCCCGTTACGCACCCTTAGCCGTTCGATAATATCACACCCTGCTGCGTATGCTCTCCTTTTTCCGGCCTTTACTTTCGACCTCTCGCGGTCAAAGCAGCCAAAAAAGAAATCAGTTTCGTCACAATCGCAATGTACAGGTGTGCGTTTGAAAAATGTAATGGAAGTAATGTGTAATACGTCACCAGTGGAGATTTCTGGTATGTTTCACGCGAGTCGTACGATATTCGGTATTGGCCGGTGGAATCCGAAATGAAATTGGCGCCGATACGGGTTTTTTTTCTTCTATAACGCAGAAACAACTTTTGCGCCATTTCAATCAATCTTTTTCCTCGTTAGCCCTTGCTTTTCATTCTCTCAGCTGTTTTCTCGGGTCAAAGGCCTGCTCGACATTAATCAATAAAAAATATGTATATACGGACAAACGGAAGTCAGCAACCGGTCGAACCAAGAACAAAGCAGAAGGCTTTTTTCGGAAAAAATATTTACTCCAATGGCGATGCTTTTGCAACTACGGGAAAAGCAGAAAAAGAAACATGTGAAGTTTTATTTTTGTCTTTTCGTCGGGCATCGCGTCATTTCATAATTATTGTAGATAATTCAGTAGCACTCTGATTGATGCACGAACGTGTGTACGAATATTGGACTGTCAGACACACTTCAACGCTGCATTATTCATGTCGTTGACCGATTGTATTGTCGTTGATTATCATTTCTTCATCCCGTGGTCACTGAAACATTTCGAGTTATTTTAACGTTCCTCCATAAACGAGCACAGTTGGGCTCCTACAATCATTTTGCACGTGTTGATTAACCCACACTTCGCGAATTTATCGAGCACACGGATACATGATGCATGACGCAAAATGTCACGTGCGAATTAATTCAACCAGTTATAACCGAGAAACGTGAGCCGTGACGAAAAAAAACTCGTTTTCAGCCACACGGCGTACCAAAATATATGTATACGTTGAGTGGATGTGGGGGGATTTGAACTCGTCACCCCTATTTCGGCTATTATGATCAGATGACGATTTTTACAAGGCACATTACTTAAGTATCCGCCTTCGATGTTATTCAAACTCATATATGTGATAGAGCATTGAAAACTATTAGACACGTATTTTTTTTGTCGGGGGAAAACCGTTGTGAGGAGAGAAACCACCCCTCGTAGAAAGGCGTGTCACCCCTTAATTTAATTCTGCTTTCAACACTTCTATAGGGGATTTTTCATCGCTTTACATTTGAAGAATTTTGGTTTTGGTTTTAGTCACATCGGTGGATTGCTTGTGGGTGAAACTGCAAAATCACTCCTCAACACGCCTTTCATGGAGGGGTGGTTTCCCCCCTTTTACAGTTTTCAATGCTTTATGACATGTATGAGTTTTAACAGAATCAAAGACGGGCACTTGAGTGACGTTACTTGTTGGAACTTTTCAATCAAATCGTTAGCTTTAGAGACGGGGCGGTTTTTTAAATGACCTTTATATAAATATGCTTACACATCGGGATTTATATAATGTTGAGTAGGAGGGCTTACAACTACTGCGAGGATGAACCACGAAGTCGATTGCTCCAAAATTACCTTGCCCAAACATACAAACGGGTTTTCCCGTTTTAAGGTAGTACTACCAGATTGACTAGTCAACAGAAAATCTATAAATTATCGAAACTGAAAAAAGCAACATATAATGTATTTGGGTATAATAATACACATGATACAGAAAATACTTATTTGAGTATTTTCAGTGCATGTGATAACTGTTTGTATTATAGTTTGGTAAGTGAAGTAAAATCGCAATCAGATTTGACTTGAGTTGTCACAGGCCGCCATTTGATCATTCTCGTAATATCCGTGTAAATGAGGCATTCAGGTGCTTTCCATACATGTCAAGCATGTGTTTGTTTACCGTATGTGTAATCGTCTGTTGCAGTGTATGTCGAATGTGCATATTGTAGCAAGAGAGATGGCAGACGCGGCTAGCGAACGCAAAAATGAGTGTATTGAATCGATGATATCTGCTCGAAATGTTCCGTAACGTATATTTCTTATGAAAGATACGTGACTGCGACAGTTTTCTTGTTATTCGTCGCTTTTCGCATAGCACTGATTTAACCGGGAACTATTATTATTTCCGTTCCAAAGTTCGATCCGCACGGAATCCCTACCCGCGAAGAAATTTTTATGGGGCCCAAATCAAGGCCCGTTCAGGTTGCCTGGCTGCCCTAGTAGGGCACTAATAAGGCTGCCTGAAAGGGCCCTACTAGGGAATGTAACATTGTGTCACATACGAGCCTGACCTGGTTGCCTGATCAGGCCCCTATCAGGTTGCCTGATCAGAAAGAAATGCATATAATATTTCAAAAATCCAAAATGGAATGAACCACTTAATTTAGAGTTCCACTACAATGATTTTGTATCATAATTCGTCATTCCCTGGCCTGCTGAAATGATTTTGTTCGAAGAAAATATTTTGCCTATATGGGAATCGCACCTCGTACCTACCTACCCAAAGCTACGCACGCTGCCCCTATGCTACCGAGTGCTTGTAACATCTTGGTCCCAGATATGGCATAAGAGACCAAATAAATTCGGGCCGGAGGTGTTACCCGTATCACACCCCGATCGGGGCCTGATCCTGGTTAAGCTAACCCTAAGAAATGTCTACTCGGGATATATGGTGCAGGTGAAATGCATTGATTTCGTGAATTAATTACTATAGTATTTAGCCGGTAAGGCCTGTAGAGTTTTCGCGGACGTCATTTTTTGTCTCTACTACAGCATACGAAAAAAAAAATTCTAATGAGGAGGTTCGAGCATGTACTACCTTAATTCCCGAATAAATCTCGAAAATGCACTCTGAACAAAAAACGTCACCGAGAATAAAAAATATCGAAGCAACGTTCTCATCTCCATGAACGCAATGCGAAAATAGTATATTTGCTCTCTCTGGTGAAATAACACGAACCGCAACCTACACCATTTTTAACATTCAAACTCCGAAAACGCCCGTGTTTATCAAGTTAAGGAGCTGATTTTTTTCATTAGTTTCGTAACAAGCCCACCTATTTTTTAAGCTAATGAAAACGATATGTTCCTCTTGACACGTTACTGCGGGATCTCATTGAGACGTCGACGATTCTGATGCACACAATAGAATGCGATGTGCAATGGAATCCAATAAGAAACCTTATGCCGTTATATTTCTACGTATGTATCGATATTGCAAACCAGTAAGATAAGAAAAAGCTATCAGGACCGAATACTACTTTAAATTCCCTTATTTCGACGGCGGGCATGCGAATACGGATGTTTTTTTCAAAAGAGGACACCTCGACAAGAATATTGTGGAGGGAAGGGGTCCACAGAGAAGTATGTATTCAATCGGAAAAATCAGGCAGATGCTGACGAGGAATGTTCGATGTCCACTAAATATTGAAATCACGTTCCGAATAGGCACTCAGACGTGTCCAAGTACGCCTGGGAGACGAGCGGAACGTCGACTACATATAACAAGCCGTTGAAGCGCGCTCCGCTAAGTCCTTTTGGAGTGTACTATACGAGTTTTCCTTTTGTATGTACTGCAACTCATAGACGAAAAAATATAGTGACACCTGCTTGAAGGAAAAAATCACTTGGATCGAGGAAAGTATTCATTACTGCTACGGCGAACGCTGCGCCAATTTTAGCTTCCATGTACAGGGATTTTCCCCCTTTTTACATTTCCCTCCATTTTCTCTAATCCACATCCCTAATCGATCCCCACCTTGCGGCCGCAGCCGACTTCCCCCTCTGTATCGCATTCACCATGACTTTTTTTAATTTTTATTTTTTTTTAATTTTTTTTATTTTTATTTTATTTTTTTTTGTCATGGGTATAGGGAAACTGCGGAAAACCTATACCAATACAGCCGGTCACGAGTTCGCTTCCCAGCCTCGGAGCTAGTCGCGTTTCGTCGAGAAATATCTCACAGGCTACAGCCATACACATCCGACACACACACGTACCGGTCCGTGTGCGCGGCATCTGTGTAGAACTGGAGCTACGTCACGCCTGTGTTTTCATTTCTCGCCGAAACTATGTGTTGATTTCAGAGGCAGGTACGCTGACCACTAGACCAACACATCGGTTAAGTGTTCATTACTGAGAGCCATCTAAATATTGCGATCAAACACAAAAAAATGATCATTCCAAGTATTCGGTATTCTAAGGGAACAGATAATTTCCTAAATAACCGTTTTCTCATTCAATAATCCGATGGCATCCCGCAATAACAGATTTAGTCAGCCGAAGTAATTTATTTGTGCAGTGTATAGAGCGTGTGTGTGTATGTGCGTACACTTGTATTTGAATTTGTACACAAATTTAATAAACATTGGTTGAAAATCAAATTGTAGCAGCCAAATCACTGACGGTAGTGGACGTTCGATCGGTGTGCGGCTTCAGCGTTCTCCCATGTCAAACAGTGTTCACCTGAGCCAATACTAGAATTGGTAAGCGCTCAGGCGCTTGACTGAGTTTCCGATGGTAACACAAAAACAACGCGAAAGGAAACCGCTTCGACCCCCCCTCCGATTTCGTTCAATTATTAATATGTTACTTTTCATCGAAATCTAAGAGACCGTTTGTCTTTAATCGGTGAAGAAAACTGTTTTAAGGGGGGGAAAACCTGTATCTTCTGTTTTCAACGCTCTTAAATGCAAATAGTGTCGTTAAAATATAATGATAAGTTTTCAGGTTATACAAATTTTTCGATTTTCAACCCCTATACATGCTACCAACTCGCCCCCTTAGTATTGAAAAAAGCACCCGGTTCTTTATTCGTCATAAGCATTATTCTACATTTTTTTCCAATTGAATACCTCGATTATATATATGCGAAACTGCTACAGTTGCTCTGAGAGTGAATTTCACCCCTTAAAACCGTTTTTTCGCCGATAAAAAAGTGATTACTTAGATTTCGATGAAAAATAACAAATGAAAAATTGAATGAAATCGGAGAGGAACAGCGGAGCCGGTGTTCTTTTTAGTCAAATATAACCACCTGTATCGGCACAAGTTTTTTACCGTTTCCATGTGCTCTCGTGCAAATGTGATAACGTAGTGCGTTGGGAAAGAGTAGCCGCGAACAAGACTCAGAAGACGGGAGTCCCTCTTTCAGAAACCGAAAATAGTGATGCGACATGTGATAAACGTGCAAGGGATTGGATCATGACATCCTGCAAGGATGTACGAAGGACTATTGGGAATTGAGAAATGGTCTTCTTTGCGAAAAAAAGGTTCGAGTGATATGTTCTTTATTGGAGCTTTGTACACGCCAAATACTGAATAATTCTTTAAAACGAACGTTAAAAATAAAGAAATCCTTTATGTATATAAATCCATACGTTTAAATATATAGCATGATGAATTCTGTCCGACATTTGCAAATGTCCAGAACAATTGTTCGTACATTGTTTTTTTACGGTTTTACCGTAACGACACCACATTTCCGAGAACATTGTTCAATCATATTTTTCATCGAGGAGTATATAAAGCGAAGAGATAGCGTTCTCGAAATCGGATGTCGTTTGCTTGTCGTAGAATTTGCCGTCACAACGGAGAAGTAATCGAAACATGTGATAGCAAAAATAATCGCTCAAGTTCGTTAACATTTTGGGCAGAACGAAAATGTCCAACGTTGAACAGTTTGTCCAAATCTCTCCTAAATTTACGCTCCTTCATTATTTGTGACGGCAAATTCTTTTTAACCCGATTTTTTTAAAGTTTTTTCCAGACTAGATGGAATTTTATTAATTTCACGATTGCGTTATTCAATCGACGCGTTGGAATTTCAGCACATTTCCATTGTTCGAAAACTTCTTTCATCGTTTCATGTGCACTTCGACGTATGGTCAGCTTTTCTCTCTTATGTTTGTAAAAGAACAAACTCAAAACTTTCCGATTTGACGATAAATGAAGGGTACTTATTTTCGGAATTTCCTTGCCGATTAGCCAAATTGTGTTGTCTTCGTTTTTCCGAGCCATTGTTTATAATTGTCTTTACTTGAGTCACACTGAAAAAAAAACACCACTTACACATGCGCTGCGCCAATACAAAATGAAGGCACGGATGCGCAATGACTTGCGCAGTGGTATGCGCAGTGGCATGCGCGATGTTATGCACAGTGGCTGGGAAGAAATATAGATGAGTTTGAAGATAATATAAATGTAGCATTTTGAAAATGTAAATATACAATTTATGAATAAAAGCTTATAATTTAATTTTTCGTGAAAAGTGCGAAATGTTAATGCGTATAAATAAATCTACATGAATAAAGAGAGTAGTATAGACGCCATTATTGATCTACCTGGATTTGAATTGTGAACATTGCAATCTTTTCAAATTGTTAGAGTTTATTTTTGTTACGAAATAGCTGCTGGATGTGATTTTTATCCGTAACCCGCAGCCATGACTATGCTTAAATGCAATACGTTCGTTAAAAAAAATTCAAATACAAAAAAATCGAGATAGCCACCTCTAAAAATTCAGTGTCTGCGCCCATTTTTTTACAGAAATTTTCTTTTATTAGTGCCCAACAATAGCACAAGAATCCAGAAGGAAAAAAAATAATTTTTTTTTTAATCAGTCCAATATATATATATATATATTTACCGCGATATATATATATATGTATCGCGGTGCCCAAGATCGCCTCGTTAAGCGTCGCGATGTTTCCTCTCTCTCTCTCTCTCCTCAATCCTCGTTTGATTCTTCGCAATAGGCCAACTACGATGGATCGAGACGCGATTCGTACAAACTTGCTTTCACTGAATCGTCCCGGGCGCGACATTAACGACACACGAATCGTTTATGTGTATCCTGCGCGTGGAAAGAGGTACACACGCGTTGTTATTGAAAGCAGAGCGGTGAACCGGAAGTACCTGCTTGGGTTTCTCGAGGTATCGCTTGGATGGAGCTCGTGCTCTGTATAGAATCACATAAGGGTATTCCAGTGTTACAAGAGCCAACATTTTGGGCATATAGCAAATGCATACCAGCACGAAAAGCTATCTGGTACGGGTAGCCATGGCTCAAAGGCGTGTGAATCGAGGGGAGTACCACCCTCTTGTGCGAACTGTGCCGCTGCCAAGCTGACGAATGTGAATCACACTGCGATGGATTTTGTGCCATGTCCTATACTGCGGAGGAGGATCATGGAGGAGACCAGACTGATAAATTATAGATAGAGCGAAAATGTCTACGTCAACGGAGCGACTGATGGTATGTCACTTTAACTGTCAGTCCCTATGCGCGCATCTTAATGAATTCCATCCACACTTTCAAGCAAAACGCTATCATCCCATTTGCATGAGTGAAACGTTGGTCAAACCTGAAATATCGGACACATTTATCGGACTTCTCGGTCGATCTATTTACTACGCTGCGATCGTGTCGTATAAACATGCGGAGGGGTTGGCATTTTTATACTGAAATATCGCAGTCTACGTGCTGAAATATTTACTACGTCACCGAACAACTGGGTACTGCAGAGAACCTGAGTATCTCATTGCTGGCGTTACTATATCAGAAGTCCTAAGTTTGCTACTTGCGGTGGTATAGAGGCCGCGTCGTTTTTGTTGATGCCCTCAAAGCATTAGGCTCATCCGCATGCCTCAAGGATGGGGGATTTCAGTTGTGATCCAGCCACACCATCAATGAAGTCTACAACTTCTGGGGCTCATAACGGCTAATGACTTCTACCTAGTACTATAGGGATAGCCGCATCACACAGTCTCTATGGAGACACATATTGACCATTGCGCCGCAAGTTCTATTAGTGAAATTGCAGACTTTGGGATGTATCCGGTTGCGTTGCTATCTGCGGATGACCTCATCTATATTCAGTATGACACAAAGGTACAACGACATAAACCTTCTTGTTTTTATTGTCGCAGTTTCCAACGGTTTGGATGAGAAAGACCTTTGGAAACCGTAATACTGCTTGCAAGCATCGGATGGAGAAGTCGGTTTTTTGACTGCGGCTATCGCTGCAGTATTCGATAACCATTCACCTGTCAAGAAAGTTACTGCCAAGCGTCGCCCGGCTCCTTGGCTTACAGTGGAGCTACGTGTGTGCGTGCGGCGCCGCGACTGTCTGCGTCGTGCCTTTGCGGAAGCCAGACACAACAGGCATCACCTCTACTAAAACTCCAGGGATGTTCATGATAAGCTGAAAAAGGCATCGAACGTGCTGAGGAAGACTATTGTTGGAAGAGCATTGTGGCAGGGAGAGAATCGATCACGGCCTGGAACATTTTTCGCAGACTTGGTTTACTTCCAAGTAAGGGATCACGTGTGCAGTTCGCCTTCTCGTTGGATATGCTGATTGCGCAGTTTTTAGTGCCGGGTACCTCAAGGAGTAAGGATACTGAGGTTTTTGAGGCCTATGCCAAAGCGGCTAGTAAGATCAGAACGAATGCTACAGGTAAAGATGGTATGTCGATGAGGATGATATGCATTGCGTGACCAGGCATGTGTAATCAAATCCTCCACTTACTTAATCACGCGTTAATGCATTCTGAATTTCCAACTGAATAGAAGACAGCCTTGGTGGGTCCTGTTCCGGGGAAAAAAGTGTAGGTAGTGCATCATTTAACGGTAGATAACTTAAGTGATACGTTTTAGTCCGTTTTCCAAAAAGCATCATAATGTGCAGACTGCATCATTGCAAATTGTGGATTTTCGACTTGCTATAGATAGGTGACCGTCCTTGTGCTCTTCGAGCTGACAAAAACCTTTGACTGTGTTTCGCGTGATTTACTACTGAGAAACTATCTATGTTCGAGTGTGCCGCAACGCTCTGTTCTGAGACCGCTCCTCCTCGCCATCATTGTCAATGTTACCCATATGATTATATAGGAATGTCAATATAGGTTATATGCAGTTGATCAACAAATATATCTGCATTGCTATCCGTTGGAAATCATTGATGCCATCGCTAGAATAACCGGCGACACAAAAGCCATCTGTAAACGGACGGTGAGGTCTGATCTGAGGTTGAACTCTTCCAAGACTCAAGCAACAATAATCAGAACGTCTCGC
The DNA here is from genome assembly GCA_964007375.1 of Ophion obscuratus. Lineage (NCBI taxonomy): Eukaryota > Metazoa > Arthropoda > Insecta > Hymenoptera > Ichneumonidae > Ophion > Ophion obscuratus. The sequence continues at coordinate 28,556,650 of OZ023315.1, forward strand.
AACCTGACTCGAAGCAGCACCACTTCTATTTATTCGGGTAGAACAGGATGAAATTCCATGGTCGAACTCTGTCGACTGTCTGGAAATTTATCTAGAGCGCACTCTCTCCTGAAGAAAACACATTACGAGGACAGTGGGTAGAATGAAAGCAGTTTCCCAACTCAAGCTATATTGAGGATTATTGCTCATTGCTGCTCGTAAGATACTAGTGGCGGCGCTTGTTTTGCCGCATCTAGACTACGGCTTCCTACGATTTACCAACATTACAGATGAGTGGAATTTGAAGCTGAAGCGAGCAACAAATATAGGCATTAGGTTCATATTTGGCGCACGACGTGAACAGATTATAACACCGTATATTAGTATGCAGTATATAACTACTGCATGTAGGGCGGTTGAAAGTGGTTGACCGTCGCAAGCTACAACTTGCGACGTTTATGTGCGCGCTATGCATGAATGAGGAACCGCGCTATATAATGTTTCGTTTTGTGCGACCGAAGTGGGTGCTATGTAGCGACAACTCCGACGGTCACTACGAAATTGGGATTTTGTAATTCCTACTTGCCGGACGACCTACTACTACGAATATTTTTGTATAACAACATCTCACCTATGGAATTCGATTGAATACCATATAAGAGCGTGTATCTCACTCGTAAGCTTTAACGGGAGATATACACCTTGATGATCAAGGTCGAGGGTTTAGAAGCTATGAACATTCCGCCCACCGTAGAAGACCTACACTATGGGCCTGGTATCGATGATCCCATGTAAATTGACAAATTTCATGATTTATTCATTCCCAAATTTTCAAACGCGTTTTTCTCAAAACCACGTTTTTCAAGTCGGTACCCAAAATTTCTCGAAAACCAATGGACCGATTGCCTTGAGGTTTTTTGTGGTTATTCTATACACCATTATCTAGTACTTGTCAAAGGATTTTTTTTCCGTTACTTAGTTTTTGTTTTATAGGCAAAATAATAACTAATTTTTGGCCCAAAAATCACTATTTATGTTTAAACGTCCGCCATTTTGACATAAATCGATATTTTCAAGATCGGCTATGACAAGTACTAGATTATAGTAACTAATTTAATAATCTTTGTGGTTTTTTTTCAGATGATTTTTGAAGAAACGCCAGTAGGTACCGTATACGCAGATTTTTTTACGACGCTCCAAGGATCAAAAAAATATCCTTATATATTTTTAAATAAAGAAAATTAAACATATTTTTTAATGTATATACTTTTAGATAATTAAAACCCCAATCCAAAATTTCAAATATTTTTCTTTGAAAAAATTCACAAAAATGACCTTTTTTCCGGCTCCTAGGGGTATATCTCGCCTTAACGTGGCTTCTGTGATGAGTTAATGCAAAATATGCGTCAGCAGGCTGCTACTACATGAGAGAGACATAATTTCCTAGTAGTTAGTTTATTTGTGGCTTAATACTACCAGTCAGGCTTAAGGTATAAGTATTTTATTGAATGCCGATTTTGCGGACTTTTATCTTTTATATTATGCGTATGTACAGCATTATTCTGTACGGTGCTCTCAGGGGGCTATCGCCCCAGACCACGCAATAAACGAACATTCTCTCCCTCTCTCTCTCTCTCTGTCTCTCTTTTTCTGTTCCTCCCTATATTCCCGTTTTTCTCCTTGACGACGGGTGGTTGTCCCCGCATGGAAACCCTGAGGAAAGAACGTCGAGATTTATTGTCCGGATAAAAAGATAACGTAAAAACAACGCCTTTCGTTCGGCGGTTTTTTCCACTCTCTGTGTGTCCCTCCGTACCGAAATCGCCCTATCTACTTGTCTTTCGCACCCTTCTCATTCCCTCTGCCTACTACATCTGCCTCCCCCCCCTGAATCTCTTCTTTCTCTACCCTATCTCTCTTGCTCTCTCTCTTTTTTTCTTTCTCTCCCTCTCTCTGACACACTCTCTCCCACATTGTCCCTTTATATATGGAACAGCAGGCGTTCTTCGCTAAATTGATCTCGCATTTTCGAATTTGATCAACGATTTGTTAGCATTATTGTTCGGCACTGCTAAAATCATTTGAGTTTGCACAATGTTCACGCCAATGCCTCAATTTAGTATGAATTTGTTTTTCCAATTTATTTGCAGTAAGGGGTTGAAAAAATGTGAAAAAAAATCAGATGGATGTATGTTTAGCCTTTTACGCATTTTTCAACTGGTTACCAAGTAGCAGTTACCTATAAACTATGAGTATCGAAAAGAAATGAGGATCACTTTTCGTTTCTTTACAGCGATTAAAGTGTCACGATCGATTTTACATGAAATAACGTATTTTACATCCTGTCACGGATTTCGAGCAATCACTAGCCGCCTGCTATATATCGCCTGTTCTTTCTGTACCGATAACGTCTCGAGCGCCGCTTTCTCTTCGATAATACGAGGAGGTCCTTGGGGATTGTAACCCCCGGCGGCCCGACGGAGTAAATTTATCAAGAGTTGCAAGTAGCCGGGTCCCAACGCGCCACCGCCATCGCCATATTTCCATGATTGATAAATGGTTGCTGCATGTTCTCAACCCTTTGCACGCGAAATCCGTACCATAAAGTTGAAACAGCAGAGAAAGTGGATACACCATGGTGGTTTATGGTATATCCACCACAAAGGTGGATTATGACTCGTGTATGCGTGAATTTCCGTTGCCTTTCGCGGCCCGAGGAAGATATTTCAAAATTATTGGCCAGCGATTTGTGATTTCAAAATAGTAGCATGCAATTTATTTTTTCAAATTTGTTTTTTTTAACCTCATTCGTCAATGTAATACGTTTACTCTCGATGCGTTGACAAATAAGTTGGAAATTGTTTTAAAAAATCCCTATACATTGAAATGTATACACATATGGCCGACAACATTTTCGATTCAATGAGAACATATTATCAGTGCCATCTGTTAATAACAAAATATGTCTGGACGGTGATGCACCGCAATTTTCCGTATGGGAACTTTTCGGGAGTATGTAATTTCCGTTATATGACGTTTATGTATTCTGACAGCCTACCATACATACATGTATATACAGGGTGTCCTGTAATTAATCAATAATCGTGCAACTGCCAATAGGCCAGATCATGTCCTACTATATGCTGGCATTTTCATTTAGTAAAAGTCCCACGGTTTTCGACTTTTTAGGCTTTATGTTATTTTTTTTAATAATCTTTTTTTAGGTTTTCGCATGCTATTTCTACAAATAATAACTTTTTTTAACCGGTTAAAAAAACTCTTGGTTATTTGTTTTATCTAGAAAAGTCTTCTTTTGAACATTAAATGTTAAGGAAACTTTGTGAAAAAAGATCTTATGCAGAATTTTCATACAAACCAATTCGAACATCTTACTTAGATAGCTTACGGTACAAAAAAATGTACTACGCATATCGTGCTAATTACTTAAAAAGTTGCTTAGTCATTGTCGATTCTAAAAAGGTATTATTCTTTAACATTTATCTTTTAATTTTTTTTTATTGACTTTTAAATGTTCTGAGTCGTCTTATGGCAAATTTTAAATTGGAATAACAATATCAAAAACGATGTTACTAGCGAGTGGTACGAGCTGTATTGTAGTTTGAGGCATGTGAACAATGGAAATGGTCGATCCCTCGCGCTCTTCAGCGAATTCGACCTTGAAATATGGTTTGTATGAAAATTCTGCATAAGACCTTCTTTCATCAAGTTACCTTAACATTTAAGGTTAAAAAGAAGACTTTTCTAGATAAAACAAATAACCAAGAGTTTTCATTAAAAAATCGGGTGAAAGTTTTCTTTGGCAGAAATGGCGTGAGAAAAACCAAAAGCAGATGATTTTTGTCGAAATTTCAGCATATAGTAGAACATGATCTAACCTATTCCAGCATATAGTAGACATCTGACCTTTCGTTCCAGTATTATCCATTAAGGGGAGCCGGAAAAAGGTCATTTTCGTAATTTTTTCGAGGAAAACTATTTGAAATTTCGGATTGGGGTTTTAATTATCTAAGAGTATATACATTCAAAAATATGTTTAATTTTCTTTATTTAAAAATATTAAAAATATACAAGGATATTGTATCATCATTGGAGCGTTGTAAAAAAATCTGCGTATACCATACCCACTGGCGTTTATTCAAAAATCATCTGAAAAAAAAACCAAAAAGATTATTAAATTAGATACTATAATCTAGTACTTGTCATAGCCGATTTTGAAAATATCGATTTACTAGAAAATGGCGGACATTTGAACATAAATAGTAATTTTTGGACCAAAAATTAGTTATTATTTTGCCTATAAAACAAAAACTAGGTAACGGAAAAAAAATCCTATGACAAGTACTAGATAATAGTGTATAGAATAACCACGAAAAACCTCAAGGCAATCGGTTCAATGGATTTCGACAAATTTTGGGTACCGATTTGAAAAACGTGGTTTTGAGAAAAAAAACGCGTTTGAAAATTTGGGAATAAATAAATCATGAAATTTGTCAACTTACATGGCATCATCGCCAGGCCATAGTATAGGTCTTCAACGGTCGACGGAATGTTCATAGCTTCTAAATCCTCGACCTCGACCATCTAGGTGTACATCTTCCGTTGATTACCCTCTATCCATTAATTACACCCTGTATGACAGACTGAGGCATTTTTCATGAACAATTGTGTTTTTCAATTTGACCCAAGCAAAGTTGCATGTTGCTTGCAAATATATTCATAACACATTTATCGTATTACCATAGTACTTTGGGAGGATCGCCATAAAGGAAAAACTAAAATGTCCGCATTCGGGGCATCTGCCGCACCTGAAATGAAATCGGACGGAGGCGTAGAAGTACGTACCCATTAAACAGCCAAGATTTCAGTATTCCCGCAAACATTATTAATAACTAAGTAAGCGGCATAAGGTTGTCGGCTTGGAAATCACCAAGGATGTGAAGGACATTTGGTAAAAAAATTATGTATACTTATGCGCGGGTGTAAGGTGTACGTCAGTGGGATGCGAGTGAAGAGCAGTAGGACGGAAGTGGGTTGCGGAAGAGCCATTAAGGGTAACAAAAGCTGCGGTGTTTGTGCGGGCAGCCCCGCATTTTTTTCGCCCGTTTATGCCACCACCGGCTCTGTGTGCATAGCAAAGAGGAGGGTGTTGAGGGCGCGATTCGGGCCGATGTAATTTCTGCGTAATTACTGAAACAACCCGGAACAACTCTCGTTAAAACTGAGTAGACATATTATATGTGTGTGAGTGTGTGTGTGTGTATATATATATATATATAAATTTATATATTTATATATATGAGTGGGTGTATGTATATCTATATTTATACACTCGTGTACATAGAAATATACATGTATAGCAGCCGATAAAGAGAGCGAGAGAGAGGAGCCAGATTGAAAGTGGGATGTTCACGAAGCTGGCACCGAAAATTTGGAGTTGGTGTCGGATTCGAGAGCGTGACACGAACACAGATGGAGGGTTTTGGGTTTTTGGCGCTTACCAAACTGTCCGCCTAACCGACGTCGTTACAGGAATTATAATTACCGCGTGTAGGTGTGTATGCGCGCTATTGCACTTGTGTAGGTGTATGTGTGTAGGCCACAAAATGAGGGCTGAAATTCGTTTAATGCAGGCTGATCTGTATAAGCATGCGCGCAATAGGGAATTTCCGAAGCTCCACCGCGCTCAAAATAAACACGTAGTCGAATTTACGTAATATTTTGTACGGGTTTATAAAGTGAGTGATAAACGTGATTCAATTATCACGAGCCCGGACGCTTAACGATGCAAAGGACCCCGCCAAGTCCCGACGCATAGAGAAGGGATGGCAGCGAGCAATTTTTTATCGGACATTTTTAGTAATTTCGATACTTATCAAATCTATCACCGGCGATGTACAATTGGAATTTAAATTGAGGCGCTTTTCGTACATCGAGTTACAATCGGACGTTGCTTCACGTAGCAACGGGAGGGGAAATCGATTGTTGCCCTGTGCACGATTGCGTGCGATCGTATAAGTATCGCTGAGAGCCTCTTAATCGTTTTGAATTTTGATTTTTGTCAATACTTAAGGGGTCTTCTCACATTAGAGGCTAAAAAAGGCTATTTTCATGATTTTTTTATAGGTTTATATTATAGATGTGGATATAAAAATTATTACCCTTAATAATTACACTTTCGCAATACATAAAAAAAAATTTAATGTATTTATGTAACCCAAACAAACTTTAAACGCGTTTTTCTCGAAACAACGTTTTTCGACGGTTTGTTGATAAAATCTTCGAAACTACTAAACCGATCCTTATGAAATTTTAATCACATATTCTTTACGACTATAGCTGTAGCGCATATCAAGGATTAAATTTTTTTTCATATTTACTATTTTTTGTGCAAAAAACGGTGAAAATCATTTTTGTTTTGTATTTTTCGAAAAATGTCCGCCATTTTGTTATTTTTGCATGTATAAAAAATTGTATGATATGCGCTATAGCCATTAACATATTGAATCTAAAACCGTTTGATTTTTTTGTTCCGGATGATCCATCTCCGAGATTTCATTAACAGCGCAGACCTACATTTTTTTAGGACATTTTTTAACTACCATTTTCGTCTGTAAAAAGTGACTTGAATAAAACATTTTTTCACATGTATTTATTAAGTGTAACAACTTTTATATGAATATCTATAATATAAACCTATAAAAAAAATCATGAAAATATCTTTTTTTAGCGTGTAAAGTGAGAAGACCCCTTAAATTTTGATTTGTAAGCTTAGAATTTATTCTCACGATGAGAATCAAGATCCTGTTACCCGTTATTATCTATAAATAAAAATCAATAATTATACTGTTGGAATAATGAAGTAATAATTCTTAATGGTGATTAATTTCAGAGGTCGGGTAAATAACTCTCGACTAGAAAGATAATATGTCCGTGTATACATTTCGCAGGGATTTCATGTGCCGTCCCGTCGAGAGTCAACGGGGCATTAACTTCCCCGACAAATATTATCTCGGTATCACCGTTGTACAAGTGGGAAGTACATCGAGTTCTATTTGAGGGTTACCGTCAATAATTCTACCATTAAAGTAAAGAGTCCACCCTAACGATATAATTCAACTCAACACTGGGAATGATTAATCCGCAATTCTAATAATAGAATCGATCATTCTTAATTTTTATATACCATTGTTAATTCTTCATCATGAATAACTAATTTTTCAAAACTGTGATGAATTTATTTAAAAAGAAATACATATTTACTCAATTTCTCGTCGAAACGACTTCATTTTTATCTCGATTCTCGTTTATCTTCGAATAAAATGCAGTGGCCTTGTGTTGCAAACGACCATTCCACAATCTTTCAGAGCCCATCGCGAGCCCTCATACGTGTGGAACACGGTACATTGCCGTAATTCAACAGACACGCACGGTCAATTTGCTTGTACTGGCATTATCGCTACTTATGGGGATACGAATCTACGGTCAACAGTGAAGATAAACCAAATTAGCTGTTCGATTTGCAGGATATTATACGTCCGGTCATTGGGAATCCTCGCAAATAATGACAATTCGTTTCTCATATCCGGCCAATGTTGCCCCGTTTTCAGCCAAAACCTGATGTATATACATATACTTATACTTTTGTGTGTGTGTGTGTGTGTGTGTGTGTGTGCGTGTACACACACACACACACACACACACACACACACACACACACACACACACACACACACACACACACACACACACACACACACACACTATGTAGACATCCTAGTTGAAAATCCGCATGTCCACATGAGCGTTTACAGCTGGATTCACAGCACCTTTTAATTTCGCTAACTCAATAATAAATAATTATTACCTAAACGATTATGAACCGCAGAAATAAAAAGATCGTCCTCAATTTCCTGCATGGGTCAACCATAGATAGTAATACTCTTAGCTGCAAAATAACGCCAAAGATATATATATATATATATATATATATATATATATATATATATATATATATATGCGTTTTCATCTGGATTATCCGAGAAGCCAGAAAGAGTGCCTGTAAAAACCGATATGAGAAATGAACATTTTTTTTCTCACCCCAGGAAAATCCGTATCGAATGTATCAACCATATTTTCGGATCATCGTTCGTTTATACGCGCCGTATTAAGGGACTATCTGATCGATACACTCGATCTTTATACCGTTTTATATGCGTGCAGCACTCCACGGGCCACATTGACGATACCGTGAACATTTTTTAAAAGTAATATTTTTTATCGATGAGTTTTATAACATGAGCGGAAGCGAAAACGTGCAGCATCGATTGTAGTGGCGACTCGATTTTCACTGATTAGCTATTTTTTTTGTTTATAATAAATACTTGATCGAAACATTTTTCCTGCTGTCATTTTAGCTTCGTCAGCCCGTAATACTGCCGGCAGCATTTTTAATTTATTTCCCGCGTTCGTTCGTATGTCATTACGGGCCTTTACGATGACATCTCACTTTCTACTCCACGCGTTTCCCTTCGCTATTTTCCTCGTAACGGTCACCCATCCAAGTATTGGCTGACGCTGAAAAGCATCACGCATCCACGGCCGTCGCTCATTGTAAAAAGTATTTTTAAATAATTCCCAGAAAAATAGTATCCATCGTAATTTGATTGACAAAACGTTGAATATATGCGTAAGCGTAAGAGAACTGCAGCGTTATTGGCTTCGTCCGCAACACTAGCGCCGCGTAGCGTTCGTACTCTTGCCGGCTCTGTCGAAGGCTTTGTGATTGTGATTATAATATTGTGAAGAATTATAAAAATTCAAATCGCGCCTCTATTCCATTGAATTTGTTTGCATTAAATCAATTTGTCTGGCCAAAAACGGCAAGGAGTATGAGATTTCAGTAAAGTGAAAAAAGTAAGTAAAATTTCTATAAGATGTATATTTTTGCTTACTTGTAATTTTTTTATAAAACGAGACAAATTAAGCAATATAATGGCTTTTATAAAAAATTAATGAAACATCTGTTGTTGTTGCACCACTAACAATAAATAAAATTTTGTTTTCAGCCCGAAAGAGCATAATTTCAAAGACCGGCTTCGAGAGTATAACTCACAATATTCATTTCCAACCTCAAAGTAAATCTAAGGGAAAACTGTTGATATCTGCTGAACACCTCAGGGACTGCGAAGAGTTCAGGACAAAACATGACCCAAGTTTAACAATTCAAGCTCGTGTCATAAGGCAAACCAGTTTTTTCGTCTAACTGCAGCTATCCATTTGTTGTCTTGTTCAAACTTCCAATATACCGCAGAAAATCGACAAAATTTTGTATTTACTATTCCTTCCGGTAGTTTTGCAGTTTACTACACAGTAACTGTGATGGCCCATTTTTGATAAAACAATATATAAACTTTTATTGCAAAAATCTCGTACCACGCCCATACAGATTTGACAGATAAGTAGCCGAGTTTAGTGCAATTTTTGTTCACTGCGGTTGCTGCATTCGATTCCATTACTCCCTACCCATACCTTCCACCGGGCCAATATCTTCTGAATGAAATAAAAGAGGGAACGAAAAATCACGCGTCTCCAAAATCCCATTCCTACTTCTTAGCCTTAATCGTACTCGGCAAGTTCAACGTTAGATTCGTTCGAGTGAGATTTCACCCTACGGACGGGTCATACAGACTGGACTTTCAGCGAAATTACACAAAACTTTTCGGAGGAGAGCTCCCTAGTGCGTAGTTTAGCCGCTGTTCAACAACCCCTAACGAAAACCATTGAGACAAGACCCTCGACGAGGCGAATCTCGTACACATGCACAAACACATAGAGACGCGCGTCAATGCGTGAACACTACTGAGAGTTCCCCAGAACATAATCGCACACACCGGGGTGATGTACATATGCGCACACATATACAACATGTTCGCATGCACCACATACCACACGCACACATATATAAGTGAATAAATATATAAGAGCTTACTATATAGCCCGGCGAAGACCCCGCGAAAGTGGGCACACCCGATGCGATACGCGGCCACGATGCCGAAACCATTTTCGTTATAACCCATAAACTCTTGACGCGAATAAAAATCTGTCCGATGCTATGTTCAATCGAAGTTATCGCGTTTTTCAAATTATCATGAAAGCCCCGAGCAATTTCGTCTCCAGTCACGGAACACATTTTCTTAAGCGGCCCGAACCTCTCGGAGACTCTTTGGACAACTACCCAGACTTTTATTTGGCAATGTGTTGGCGACCACTTTACGCACTTGGGGACGTACTGGCGTGTATGATTTTTCTCTCCAGCTCGCAGAGTATTGAATAGAGGAATACGAGGAGGAATTTAATTGTTGTAGGAACGTGTGCAATGTATTATCGATTTTAGAATCTTGCCGAATATTTTTACAGCTAAATTAAGGCAATGTTCTAGTATAGCAATTATTTTTAACCATCAATTATTATTTTGGTATTTTCTTAAATTTTAGACGCTTGAGAATATGTCTTCAAAAGAAAATTTCGGAGTTCCCTATACTTGTGCCGATAAAAGAGACCAGTATAGGATTGACCGGTCGAAGCTACGAACTTCAGAAGCATCTAAGAAAACTAGAACTGCTCGTAGGGAAGTACGAGCTTCAGAAAATCATCATTTAGAAGTCGAGGAAGGCACACTTTACGAGGCAGGAATAGCCGATTAGTATGACGACAGTACAAACGCGTTTTTCTCGAAACTACTTTTTTCATTCTGGTTGACATCAAATCTCGAGTTCTATTCAACCGATTGACTTCATATTTGGTATCGACCTTCAGTATATATCTCACTATCATCCCTACCTCGGGCATTGTGAAATTATTATTGTTACTATTTGAAAAAATTAAAAACTTTGAGAAAAAAGGGCGAAAATGAACTTTCTTTGACAGTCGCCATTAAGTTTTTGCTCTTTGCTATATAATGACATTCATATTGATCAAGACTTTTGTTTTAGTTTAGATGAATGGGAGCTTTGGCACTTTTCAATTTATATTTCTTTTGCACACATTTTTCTTGTAAGTTCTTGAAACATCAATGAAAAGACTGTTAAAAATATTAACATTTTTTTTTCATCAAGCCCGAAAAAACGCGCGATATTTAGGCCTTTAGACTAGAACACCCCGCTAATAATCTGGAATAGTTAACATTACTGTATTCAGTGACCAAGTTCCTTCGCAACGCGTCTCCACCATTATCGATATTATTAGTATCATCATCATCATCGTCGTCATCATCAGCATCATTATTATTATTATTATTATTATTATTATTATTATTATTATTATTATTATTATTATTATTATTATAAAAACTTCTCGAATCGTTGATTAATTCGCAGTTTGTAATGTTACTATTTTTTATTCGCTTTCAACAGTTTGCCCGACCAAAATGCACGTGATTAATCAATCAACTAATTTGTCTGCATCTCACACTTCTTCCCTCCCGCATTTTCATCAGCGGATTCTCCTTATAGTGTATTACCTACTTATCACTATTCGGACTGCGTCTCGGGCAGTGCTAACAATAAGTGTCGCACCCTCCGCCACGACGACACTATGGTCTCCCGCTTTTCTCGTTCATCCAAGCCATCAGTCCCGAGAAGAGAAACCCCTTGGCTATCCGACGCTCGCGTAACGAGACCGGATTACCGCCGTTCGTCCGCTACCACCCCCAGAGACCAGCTTAAGCCTCCATTCTAAAATTGCTTGGAAAAAGAAGTGGAAGGAGGAGAAAAAGATGGAGAGACAGAGAGAGGGTGGCAAAAAGACGGGATGAAAAGAGAAGGAAAAAGAAAGCGAGAAAACTCATTGACATCGGCTTCTCGGAACGAAATCTTTTTCCTTCTCGTTTCATCGCATTTGACAGGCGCCAATAATTATCATCGACGATCCATGCGGGGTCACAATCCTAATACCGCCTGACTTATAGTACGCACTGAGAAGAATCAATGTACCGGAAAATAGACGAGGTGCTTTCGTTTATCCCCCCTCTCGCCCGCTGAATATCCTAATCGTCAGAGGAACGACCCCATTATCCTGCAAAATATATTAAGGGGGCTGACTGCGTAGCCCTCAGGTGAGACGCGCGCGTGATCTGCATGAGATTTACCCCTAAAGCTGATTTTCCGGCTTTTATTATTGAAACAATGGAAGTTCAAAGCAACATCCGTAGTGATATGGAAACAATGAGATGAAGAATCCAACAAAGTTTTTTTTAAGCCGAAGTGATTTTGCATCGGTGTATAATTCGTCTTATAAGCTTTTCCTAGAACTGAGTGAAACTTTATTAAGGGACGAACCGAAATTAGACGTGCTGAAAAAGTGTAATTTCTGAGACTTTTGTTTTCGTCGACAATGACACCGAATCTCTTTGGAACTGTTAGGATATTTTGCCACACATTTCGACATAACATGACAATTTTTTTATGCAGAGAGCTGAGTCTCTATACGAAATATTCTGAAATGCTTTTTACGCCATCGATGTTAAAGTTGCTCATAGGCGTACTGCTCAATGTAGCGGGCGTCATCTTTGTCCGAAATTGAAAAAAGACGAATATTTTTTTCAGTTTTTAGCTAATTATCTCGTATGTGAACACAAAAACTTCTTTAAATATGATAAAATAAACAAATTGTGACTTTTAAAAAGTTGACGATTAAAAAGAAAATTGAACGTAAGTGTTTAAAAAAAAAATGGTTAAAGTCAATTTTCAAACAAGTCTCTTAAGCTCACATAAAAAAGAATGGTTACCAACAAATTTTGGGTCAAGTAGACTTTTTATTATCTTGTACGCTAATTTTAAAAAAGTGATTTGGAGAAAAAAACCCAGTTCGAGTTTCCCGTGCTCCCGCTTCCTTCCCGCACGGCCGTTACCTGAGCTCGAGTAGCGCGGGTTTCGATAGTTATGAATAACGAAATACTTCGATTTTCTCGGTGTAACGCTAGGATTACATTATTGAATAGTGTTAGTATTGATTGAGTCGATGGTCAAAAAAATGGGAGTGTCATTCAAGTTGCCGCGTTAAACATCTACAATTTATTTAAAATTCTGCAAAAGGAAAAATAATCGCGAATCTTGAACTGTACCAAGGGCAATTATGGTACTTCTATCACCGACATCAATGACTTCCACGAGTACGGCAGTGATTTTTCGTACGCAGTTACAGCGACGAGGTACTTCTGGAGACTGATCCGTCGATTATTACTATGTAATTATGAAGAATATACATGATCAGCAAGGGCTAAAGCAAGAAGGATTTCGATATAAACCACCTTAATTTCAACGCCGTAATGACCCAACGTTTTCGTCGCTCCTTCGTTTCTGTGATCCGATAACAAAGGATCATAGTCGCTTAATCTCTTCGGCATCCTACTTTCACCGGGAACTGTTTGTACTATGAGGCAATGGGTATAAAGGGTGTATAAACGAGGGTTGAAACTTTGTTAGAAGATTACCACTAATTTCTACAAAACCTTCCGTCATATCGGCGAGATGAAACGACCAAGATGAGATCTCGAAAAAAAAACGAGTAAAAAGCAAGCTTCACAATTTACGAAAACCCCACGTTCCATCGTCGTCTTTATTGGACTTTAAGTATAACACGATATCAATTAGGCCTTCAGCGATTATCACATTAACTATATTTCCTTTAAGGGGTCTTTTCACTTTAGATGCTAAAAAAGGCTATTTTCATGAATTTTTTGACAGGTTTATATTATAGATTTTGATATAAAAGTTGTTACACTTAATAAATACATTTAAAAAAAATTATTCTTTTAAGCCACTATTTATAGACGAAAATGGTAGTTTAAAAAAGTGTCCTAAAAAAAGTGTAGGTCTGCGCTGTTGATGAAATCTCGGAGATGGAAATGGCTACAGCGCATATCATACGGTTTATGATATATGCAAAAATAACAAAATGGCGCACATTTCTCGAAAAAAAACGTGCTTTTTCACCGTTTTTGGCAAAAAATAGTAAATATCAAAAAATTTTAAAATCTTTATTACGCGCTGTAGCTATAGTTGTAAAGAATAGGTGGTTAAAATTTCATAAGGATCGGTTCAGTAGTTGCGAAGATTTGATCAACTAGCCGTCGAAATACATTTTGAAAAAAATGTATGCACTGAAAAAAAGAAATTTGTTCATCCATCCAAGATTCAGTTGGTTTAACAAAATGTATCTTCAAATAGTTCAACTTGATTTTTGGTTGGCATAAAACACGTTTTGTCAATCTAACATAGTTTTAGTGGTGTGAACTGTAGCTTATTTAGCATGTCTGAACAACTGTTAAAACAACAAAATTTCGAGGCAACAAAACCCATTTTGCACATTCAACGATTTTATATTCTTAGTGCGTATTTCGAACGTATTGATTAAGTGTAACAACTTTTATATCAATATTTATCATATAAATTAGTACGAGTAATGATATATAAATCTGGTTTATAATATAAATCTATTTTTAAAAAATCATGAAAATTGCCTGTTTTAGTGTCTAAAGTGGGAAGACCGCGTAAACCAGAGATTCCTTTGTTGAAGTACATCTCTCTCCCTCTCTCTTTCTTTCTCTCTCTTTCGATATGAAACAAAAAAGTGGTTTCCGTTTAAAAATGGCATATTGATTTTTTAAATCATTTTTCTTGTTGCAATTTTATTTTTTGCTGCGTCATGTGCCTCGACCGCTTGTGCAAACGATGTTATTACTTCAACGCCTTTCCGCGGGAAAAAAATATTTCAACATCCTTTGTCGTCCGTTAACAACCATTTTTTAAGCCTCTGCGTATCGGTAAAATGCTCTATACAGTACATACGGGTTCAAAGTATTTTTTTACTTTATTCCTCTCTCTTTCTCCCTCTCTCTCTCTCTCTCTCTCTCTCTCTCTCTCTCTCTCTCTCTCTCTCTCCCCCTCTCTTTGGAGAGCCGATTTACCCACCGCGTTACACGATCCATCAGCCATATAACAAGTTTTGTCATCACTTTCGCGAAAAAGGGCCTAGCGTGGAGAGAATGTGTTGCGAAAAAAGGCAAAAAATCTGGGGTCAGACAGAGATGAAACGATAACACCAGCGGCTGAAAAAGTACATTGCCGGGCCCTCGGCGTATAGCTGAAAAGTTTGAAATAATAAATTGTATCTCGGCGAGTTCTCTGGCACACGAAGGGTGCAATAGCCGCGACGCAGAAATCCCTGTAAATACCAGCTTTGCCGTAAGTGAATTCGACGATATGAGGCTTTTGCAAAAAGGAACGCGAAAAAAGCCGTCGAAAGACACGTGAGTTACGCGTTGTCGACCAATATACGCCTGAAGGAAAAAAGTATTTTCGCTATCACGAGTACGGGAATTCCGCGAGTTTCTATTTTTTGCATCGTACGAAAAAAAAGGTTCGAATTCCCGGTGTTCGTTATTTACGCACGTGAAAATGCAAATCGACGAGAGTACGGGCCAAAAGTTAAAAGAGAAAAGTACCAACTTTAATTTGATTTGTTGAAAATTCTCGACAATGTTTTTGCAGTCACTGAGTGGTATTGAACATAGTTGTTTTTTTTTCTCACGAGTTTGATACTCTTACAAAGTAGTGCGTAATTTCTTGCGAAATAACGGTCGACATTTCTTTTTGAAAAAAAGTTTGAGCTGTGGGGGCTATGGGGTGAAAAAAGTCAATGCCGTAAGGTATGACTGGGAGGATATTAAAGAAACGCCAAAATTCTTGAAAATTTGAGGAATGATAGTTCTTAATAGAATAATAATACATGAATTATTTCAGAATTTTTCACCAAATAATTAAATGGTTATCAACACGTGATTTCTAACACGGTCGCTTAGGGGAAAACAGTTTTGCAGACGTTAATGGTTGCAATAAAAATGGAACTTAATCGCCGTAAATGCTGAAAATATTATATCATCAAGATTTAGGATCAAGCGATTGATTATGCTAAGTTTCAAATAAATCGACGGAGTAATTGTCGAGAAATTAATTAAAGTAATGAAGAGTAGCGCTTTTTTATGAATTGCGCTGCATAGACGTGGTAATGTGTAGAGTAGTATGATGATTATTCTGGTGGTAAAGTAGAAACGCTTTGTTATACTGTGGTGTAAATCCGTGCTAATGACCGGTTTCGTTACCTCTGGATAAAGTTATCCTCAAGACTTATGTGCCTGATAAATATATCCGTAACTTATCCGTGGTTGATGAAACCGGGCATAAGTTGAATTCATAGTTTTTTTTGTAGCTTATCTTATTATTTTTAATAAATAAGATTGCTGATTAATTAATGGCATCCATGTTCTTTTTTGTTGAGAAAATAATGCATAGTAAAGTTTTATTCCATTCAATTTTGTTAAAACATAATTAGGATAAAACGCACTGATGCCACGCTTGCCCACGCTAGAGTATGGTTAGACTTACTCACTGCTACTCTCGAAGAAGCGTTAATGCGGAGAGCACAATGCATGCGTAAAGAGGTCAAGTAGTGCTACCACCGATGAAAAAAAATTCAGACTACTACGTTGTCGCGTTTGACAGTCAATTTATAAAATAGTATAATATTTATTTTAACGATGAATTAATCAGCAATCATTGGAAAACTCAATAGATATTGAGTTTTTTGGGGTAATTATTGATAATAATAAGACAATCTAAACGTATTAATTAAATAAAAAAAGATTGAGAATTTTTTGTTGTTGGACAGTTAAAACATGTACAGGCACTGACAAAACCTTAGTTACGCACACGCCAATATCTTCGAATTTGACTTCAATTATTGATGAAGTAGAAAATTAACATTTTTAGTGCTAATTTATTATTAAATTCGCTATTTATAAGACTAGACATTAACGAAATGATCTCGACTTGTAAATCCATGATTCGCCTATTTTCGACTAACTTTTTGTCCGGCGGTCCATGCAGTAATAATACCTTAAAAAAGTTAAATTTTTCCTCCGATACTGGAATTTTTGAAGACTTCTCACTGAAGTTGTTTTATGACAATTTTTGGTCCAGCGTCCGAAACTTGTCTTGTTCATTTAGTTTAAAAAAACGTAAGGAGGGTTAACCGTAAAGTTTTATTTAAGATATGATATTGCCAAAAATAATAACAATGATAAAAAGAATAACGGGAATAATGGGAAACATTTACAACGTCAATAATAATGACCTTTTCACACTCCGAACTCGTCGATCAACCCAGTTAAGTCAATAAATTTCCATACATAAAACTCCAACAAATCTGCATAAAAATCAGAACGAAATCTTAACAAAAAAACTAAGATAAAGATTCAGCTTTATTTGGGTAAACCCAGTACGACGGAAATTCGCAAAAAATCAGTCATTAACGAATAGGTCCATATTTATATAAAGGTGATTTTAAGACATTGGCTTTTGCATAGTCGTAAGTATGAGGACCACTAACTATTACAGTAACGGTCCCTAAAATCGAAATGTCCTCAAAATAATCTATCCCCATACATACCGGCAACAGTTATTACCAGTAGAAATATTTTCGAACCTATCAGACTTAGGAAACTTTCTCTACAAAAGTTGCATGAACGAAAGGGGTCATCGAGTGGTGGCTACAAGATTCATTCAGCAAAAGGTGCTTCGGCGATTCCGGTCACCGCCATTTTTTAAAAACGATAAAACAGAAACTTCAATGTTTTTAGCCTAAACTCGATTTAAAAAACATTGCAAACACTTACCCCGATAACAAGGAGTTCAAAGTGATGACCACCATTTTCAATGCACCCTTCCAATCTGATTCGAATTGATTGTATTGTCTTATTAATCACGTCAGTCTGTACTAACGAACACGCTGCAATCAAGGTTTCGATAGTTCAATACTAAGAAAAATCCAGGTAAGTAGTACGGCTTTATTTGCAATGTTTGCAACTAAGAATCTTATTGAGTGGAGGGTAGGGGTTTCAGCGTGAAAAAAAACACTTTTTTGTGATTTTTTTCATCTATATGGATAGAGTACATTTACTGAAGCCTTATGTACATTGTTGAGTGTCATTTCAAGAACATTCCGTGAAATTTGTACGCGAAAATATCCACAAACAAGCCGGTACGGCGTTTTTCTCCAAACAACTTTTTCAAAGTCCGTGTTCACTGCCATTTGAAAAATACATGACCGATTTATTTCAAACTTGGTACACACTTTCTACATATAAAATACCTCCCCCCAATGGTTAGTTTGAGATTTTTTTACATTGAGGGGGTTTTCCACCCCCAACTTTCCCCCACTTTTCACTTTACATGAACACCAAAAATTTAGAAATGAAAAAAAAATTATCAAAGACCGTTGAGGGGAGGATTTGATGATACTTTGACTAAATTTCAATGGTACTTAATTTAAGATAATTTCTAGCCTAGCCTAGATAATTTCTAGTTTATTTAGTCATGGAGAATTACACGATCAAGCACAACGCATAGAAATCGTGAAAATGCACTACAAAAATGGTGAACATTTTGCAGAGACGGTTCGAAGAGTCCTCGCGTCTTTTGGTCATCATAACACACCATCTCGCAACACTGTGGTGAATTTAATCACAAAATTTGAGGTTAGTCGTTCAGTCCTGACCGCGAAAAGCAGTGGCCGCCCTCGTATCGGTCGGTCGAATTTAGAACATAGCCGCAGTGAACGCGAGTGTTGACGAAAGTCCTTCCACCTCGATTCGCCATTGTGCTCAGTAATAGAACATTTCAAGATGCCCTGGGCAGCGAATTTTGACGAAAGATCTGCATATATATGCTTACAAAATCCAATTGACACAAGAACTGCAGCCGGCAGTTATTGTCTCCAGAAAATTACGTCAAAAGAGTGACCGTTTGCAAACAGGGACGAGGCGGCCATCCATCAGGTATTGTCTTCCACCCATAACCTCCAAGTTTGTACCTTACGAATATTTTTGTTTTATATAAAAACAAAAATATTCGTACTTTTCAAATAAATAATACGTTTTATTAATGAATAAAAATATCACGTCATTTTAAGACACCCTTTATATATATATATATATATATATATATATATATATATATATATATATATATATATATATACATCCGCCAGCAATAATAACGAATGACGCGAATCGCCGCGAAAACCTTTTCAAGCTCGCCACAAACTTTCGCCACGTTTACCGCGAGTTCCTTAATAGTCCTGAACTTGGTCGTTAAGATTGCGCTCATATTTATATACCGCATTAACGTGGCGCGCCATTTACGTCACGATGTTTTACGAGAAGTGGATAAAAGCCCCGAGACGGATAATAAACAAACCTGCCGCCATACATGGTCTACCTGTATCTGAAAGTCTTATAAAGCTTTTTTGTCTTCAAAAAGATAAAGTACTCTCGTACCGCAGTTTTGCAGATCTCCGACGCAAAGTCCATGAAGCAAATTCGATATATGACTAACTTTTGCTAATGAATACGTTACATCGACGAGACAATATTTTCTGTTCACTCACACATCTCACTGACAAGGGGAAGGCCAGAGGTTCAGAACACCGATTTTATTAAAACTTTACACAGTTGTAGGGATCCATTAGGACCATACACTGTGCTAGCAGTGAGTTGCCATACTCAACCGCTCCCCAGAAAACGGATGGAGAAGTTTTCTCAAACAGCTCTCATATCGGTTCGTTTTGGCTGCCAGCACGAGCCGCCGGTAGCGTAGATAATTTTTATTATATAGGCCTCCGAAGTAACTTTTGTGGTGGCGCCGCGCAACGGCTGCCGGTGGCAAAACTTGGATTAGCGCATGGCGGTAAAGTCAAACCGGCACAAACACGAAAGAGCTAGGCTTGAGCAAGCATCATCGATTGTAGATCTCACATTGTGAATGGAATGTGCTTGTAAATCAAATAAAATAGTGTGATGGAAATAATAACGATTACTTGCGGATTGCAATGTATCCTCATGACTTCCTTTCGCCCTAAAAGCATATCTATAGGTATGTGACGAAGAGAATGTTAATGAAATTGCGTACATTAGGTGCACACCTTTTTTTCTGCCGTACAACAAAATTTCTGTTTAAATTATTGTTTGCATCGGAAATTTATATAAAGGATATTGTAATATAGGCAGAAAACTTTCGGTAGTCAACATGTATTGGAAGTTCGCGAAATTGTTGCTGGTGAGAAAAGGACTGTGATGGGAAAAGTTCTTCCTCAACCACGCGTCAATAATCCCAAATATGACGTGAAACGCTGTTTTTACAACGTAAACATCACACGCGGTGCTGTCATTCAAACAAACACCTGATTTAAATGGCGACCGGCATACTGCACTAGCAGACGAAAACCAATCCAAGTTTTGCCAAAACTCGCCGCAACTCGCCACTAGAGTTACTTCGGAGGCCTATAGATTTTCATCTACTCCTGCATGGGGAGGGGGGCGTGGGTTCGTGCGCGCGGATGTGTGTGTGTGTGTGTGTGCGCGCGCGCGCGCGCGCGCGCGTGTGTGATTGGAGGTGTGTGTGTTTGTTCGTTTCGTCAAACACCATACATATGTGTGTGTTTACCAACTTATCCATAAGTATGTTATTCATAAGTATGTGAACTCGCATCTACCAAACACAGTACGTACAAATTGCGTTGAATGAGATACGTATACTGTAGAGTGTAAGTGAAGAGGCCGGCACGAAGCTAGTAGAGAGAGCGCTGTATAGTCCGCCGCGAGCGGGTGAGACCGACACCGTGCACAATGGAAGAAGCACCGCAATGAATCCGGTCCGTACGTTGTCAGACACGAGTCCGTGGCAACCGCTCCAACTCGAACTCATCACCTGTTTGTGACCGTAAATGCTCCAGTTCTATTATCGGCCCTGCTATTCAATATCCTGGTTCAGTATAACACTGCTGCAATTCACCCGACTACAATGCGCCGTATGAACATGCGAAGTTTCGCCTTCCAATCACGTGCCAACAATGATCTCTCGGACCTCAAAAAAGTTTTCCATAGTCATCTTCTATCTGGTGATCTTCGTAGAACGAAAAATTCGCGAAAAACTTGCGCAGGATCTCGTAATTGATTGTGTTAATAAAGCGATTCCCAAACAAAATTGTTTTATCGCACAAAACGTCCATGTCCCATGTAGGGTGGTCGGTAGTGGCCAATGATTGGCCGAAGCTCGACGCCGAGCTTTCCAACATTGGTACTCGAGCTTGGTCCGTAGAAGACCTACACTATGGGCCTGGTATCGATGATTCCATGTAAGTTGACAAATTTCATGATTTATTCGTTCGACAAATTTTCAAACGCGTTTTTCTCAAAACCACGTTTTTCAAATCGGTACCCAACATTTTTCGAAAACCAATGAACCGATTGCCTTGAGGTTTTTGTGGTTATTCTATACACCATTGTCTAGTACTTGTCGTAGGATTTTTTTCCGTTCCTTAGTTTTTGTTTTATAGGCAAAATAATAACTAATTTTTGGCCCAAAAATCACTATTTATGTTCAAACGTCCGCCATTTTATCATAAATCGACATTTTCAAAATCGGCTATGACAAGTACTAGATTATAGCACCTAATTTAATAATCTTTTTGGTTTTTTTTTTTTTAGATGATTTTTGAAGAAATGCCAGTGGGTACCGTGTACGCAGATCAAGAGACGCGGCAGCGTCTTGACGCCAAGTAATAAAAAAAAAAATTCGACGCCACTAACGTCGCCACCGATCTCGACGCCACTGACTGACTGACGACACGCCGCGACTCTTTATACAGTAAGATGGGCTTTTAGCAGACGACTTTTAACTTTCAATCGACATTACGCGAAAACGCGGCGACAAATCGAAAATCTAATGACATTTTACCAATGTAATGTGATTTTTTCCTATCGATTTTGTTTGGGTCATTTTTCGACCCGTGTACTCAATCCCTTTGATCTCATAATATTCACCGAATTTCCGACCGAATTCACGACAAGAAATTTTTCCACCCTCGGGAAGTTTTCCGAATCGAATAAAGTCTTTCGGCCATGTCATAAACATGAAACATACGCCCTTATCAGGGTTGATTAACATTTGCCTGTCAACATCCGCATTTGAGGGGCTCTGCGCAGCCGCGAGAGCGCCACATCCGGGCGAACGCAGCGCCTCCGAGTAGCATCGCCTGCTACTATATATATGTATTCTAATACAGTCGCTTTGACAGCTCGAGTAACCAAACACGGTTAGTCGAGCGTGGATGTGAAAAAAGAAAACAAACGGCTCTTATTAGAGCCAAAAATTTATTTAACAAAGGTTCACTTCGTTCAAATTTAGGTGTGGATTATTTATTTGATCCTAACATGCGTATATTAGCCGTGGCGCTCGCGCGGAAACCGTCGGAGAAACAGCGAGGACGATACGCAAATAGATACAGAGTAAGTTAAAAATTCAAGAATGTGCTCATTTCTTTCACTTGCTTATATAAAATCATTAAAAAATTCGCAGACAGACGTGCATGTGTAGCTTTTGTGTGCCCGGAGAGCATAACCTAGCATCTATATGTCATTACCAATTTGTGTGTTCATAACCTCGTTCCATTAACATTTTATGAACATATGTTCAACATTTTCTGAACAGAATCTTGTCATAGACGATGAATTTTTTTTTGTTGTAGAAAATGCATTCGGCTCTGTAGAATTTATATTGACGCAGAGCTTGACAATTATTTTGCCTGAAATATTATTCATCGCAGAAAAATCTCTCATGAGAAATAAAGGCTTTGTGCAACACGATATATAAACCTAGATCCCCTACGGCGTCCAATAGAACATGTAAAATAGAACGCCATTACACGACCATTCCAAGTTCTTGCGAATTTTGTTCATACGAACCCGTGATCAAACATACAGGTATCGAATAGGCGGCCTAATTAACATACATGCGATGCAATCGACACCTGTATATTTGATCACGGGTTCATACGAATAAAATTGGTGCGAACCTGTGATTGTCGCGTAATCGTGTTCTAGGACAACACCTAATGTTTGGCTCGATCTTACAGACTCAAGCCTGACAGCGCTTTCATATGCCTCGCCATTCTTTTCATACTGTGGTCATCACCATATTTCATTGTTGCGGCTGCACAATGTACGTCTACATGGAACGATGATAGTCTGCCATCTCCGAGAAATCTTCGAGTGCCACACCTGCATCGAAGACTTTCCTTGGTTATGTCGTTCAACGCCTTGAAGTTTATCGTCCCAAGTGCGCTCAATGTGTCAAATACTATGGAAAGCCAAACTTCAGATACTCCATGTCGCTCGATGCCTCGAATCGAGCAACATTTGGGCATGAAACCCTTTTCCGGTACGGAGAGCGACAACGAAACCTTTTGACATTTTTCCAGCTTGACATAACATAAAAATGATTAAAACATGAATTTTAGCATTTTTCATAAAATGAAAAGGCCTCAGGACTATTGTGCCATCTGGCCAAGGAAGGCCAGATTGTGAATGATTGTGCGCTTTTTAATGTTAACATGAAAGTGTGATTGAAGCTGCATATTTTATGTGTTACATGATTATCGGCTATTATGTAAATTTAAAATAAGATGATTGTCAACGAAACCTTTTTTTTGTCAGACCAGCTTTAGTTTTAATTTACTGTAAAACAACCTAAGATTTCTTGAATAAAAATCCTGAAACTGAGTATAAATGTGTGATAATAATTTCTCTAATTTCTATTGTGCCAAATTAAATATGGTTAATGAAACTGAATTGATTACATTTATCAAACATTTGAAACGTAGGGACCCTCAAACTTTTATTTATAGTCACATATAGGTGACTGGGTAAAAAAAAAATATTTTACACTTTTTAGTACATTAAATAAAAGCTTGTTTAAAAGAAAAGTTTTTTTTTTATATACAAATTTTCCGTACCAATCTGACTGTGTTAAATGAAACAAAAAGAAAAACCGCGTTTCGAAAATATATGGTTCTGCACTTTAAGGTATTTCTTTCACGAACCCGAATATTTAACAAATAACTGATTTTCGTCTATTATTTTTATACGGTGTTTACATTCCTTTATTCAACCGAATTCATTTTGAACGATAAATGTCAATTGTCTAAAAGAAAGAAAAAAAAGATGAGTTCTCTTTGAAAATGAACTTTATTGAAAGTATGGCCCGGCCACGGTGACCATTGACATTGAGACATGTGTGCCATTAAGCCTTCATGCGACGTTGGCTCGCTCCACCTCTCCGTTTCGTCGCCGGGAGAAAAACTGACGTCTTCATTTACATAAAAGTCAATATTTAATAAATGCCGTAGACGGATCATTTAATTTTTGGGTGACTATTTTGGTAATATACTGAATGATTTGACATTTCTTCATAACATCCTTAACATTTTTTACACTATTCCGTGTATAAAACTGCCGGTCGGCGTGAGTCTAGGCATCTTCTTATGTAAAAACTGTTTGTTGAATTCAAATTTGAAATTAAATTATGAAATTAAAAATTCAATTCAAAATTATTAAAACCAAATATTAAAATTTGAAGGGTGCATTCAGTATATGTAACGAATCCACTATATAAATTTGAACAAATGGTAACATTTGATCATTTGACCCGAAGCTCCTTAACGATATAAGGAAAGACGTGTATTCTCGAGCAGCCTCCAGCAGGGTAAATGTGAGGCGTTATCCAAGTGCATCCGGTTTTTGTTTACAATGAACAAATCGATTTGCATTCCACTCGCTGAACACGCAAATAAAATAACGCAATGAAGTTGGATTTTCGTAAAATATTTTTATTGATCTCTAGTTTTTTTAATTAAAAGTTTTCTCCTGCTGCAACAAACAAAGCGCAATTCATGAAACATGGAGACGGTATATCAAAAAATAAAACATTAAGAGGTACAGACTTGGGCGTAATTCTATTTATAAATACGAATATGAATTTATTCACATCGTGATTTTCATGTGAATATAAATACAAATGTATTCATACTTCACTTTTTGTATTCACATGCATACAAATACAATTGTATTCACAAATATTCTGAACATACAAATAGATTCACAGAAAAAATTGTGAATATTCACAAAAACTGCTGTGAATTAAAAAAAATACACATCAAAATCTGTGAATGCAAATGTATTCATAAAAAAATGTAAATACAAAAAAATTCACAAAATAAGTTGTGAATTTTTTCATATTTAAGACAAATTAAAATCAAATTCACAATAATTACATTAAAATTTACGCCATTAGTGAGTTCGTACGCATTTTGAGGGAAAACATTGCCTCGAGGCAAAGAAATTTTTGCACAAAACTTTTTGTGCGAAAATTCCTTTGCCTCAACACAATGGTTTCTCTCAAAATACATAAGAACTCACTTGTGGCGTAAATTTTAATATAATTGTCGTGAATTCGATTTTAATTTTCTTCAACTTGAGGAAATTCACAACTCATTTTGTGAATTTTTTCATATTTATGATGTAATATTTGGAACTCACTTTTTTTGCAAAAATTTCTTCGCTTCGACGCAATGTTTTCTCTCAAAATACGTAAGAACTCACGTTTGGTGTAAATTTTAATCTAATCATTGTGAATTTGATTTTAATTTGTCTTAAATACGAAAAAATTCTCAACTTATTTTGTGAATTTTTTTGTATTTACAATTTTTTGTAAATACATTTGCATTCATAGATATTGATTTGAATTTTTTTTAATTCACAGGATTCCTTGTAAATATTCACATTTTTTGTGAATACAGTAGAACCTCGATTATCCAAACCAATTGGGACCGAGACTAGTTCGGATAATCAAAAGTTCGGATAATCGAAACGTGGGTTATTTGGGACGAGATCATAAACAACAACCTTTTACATAAAAACAGTACAGTACATGTCAAATTTTAATATATATGTATGTACTGTTTTTATGTACATACGGTAACACGCGTTTTGACCCGACGACAAAATATCCTCGACAAAATATCCGCGACAAAATATCCGACGACACAATATCCGCAGGATAAAATATCCTCATGACAAAATATCCGCAAGACAAAATATCTGCCGATATTATATCCGCTGTCGGTAATTAAATCTATGATTAACGTTATTACTCTTAAACTAGGTCAACTGGCTTCATGAGACAGTCAATGTTTTTCTCTCTGCTGTGTATGTAGTGCTAATGTTTCTTGAAGGAATGACGTTGTAGTGCTACAGTTTAAAGTGTGTATGTAGTGCTACAGTTTAAAGTGTATGTAGTGCTACAGTTTAAAGTGTTTAAAGAAGGGAGCAAAATTATTAATATATGACGGATATGTTTATTCAAAAAAGAGTGTGAATAAAACAAGCATAACTTGGCGTTGTGTTGAGCATAAGAAACGTTCATGTAATATTATTATAGTACATACTATTATTATAGTATCCAAGTATATTTGCGTGGCATTGCTAACAATATTTTATTAAACTAATATTATATACAAAAACTTTACAATAAAGAAATAAGTGCAATGAAGAAGCTCGTATTATGCCCCCACCCCACTATCTCACACACCCCACAAAGGTGTTTTGCGCGCGACCCCGTTGATGTGGTGGACGAGATTTAGGATTTTGTCTCGCGGATGTTTTGTCATGAGAATATTTTGTCTTTCGGATATTTTATCTTTCGGATATTTTGTCGTCGGGTCAGATGTGACGTAGCCGTATACATATATCAGGTGTTAATATATATATATATATATATATATATATTAAACAGCTGAAAAAAGTCGAATGCCTTTTTTAATATGTTTTTTATAAAATCGTCCATTTTTTATTGATGAACGGCCGTAACGCGTTTTTGAGCGGCTAAGTCTCGCAGCCGTTTGAGAAGGAGAAGTTGCGTTGGGTTGCTCATTGTTGCTCACGGCAGTGGCAGCGAGCAACAATGTATCTTTCGCGCCAACGTTCGGATAATTGAGCGTTCGGATAAACTAAGCTATCGTTCGGATAATTGAGGGTTCGTATAATCGAGTTTCGGATAATCGAGGTTTTACTGTATATCAAGAGACGCGGCAGCGTCTTGACGCCAAGTAATAAAAAAAAAAATTCGACGCCACTAACGTCGCCACCGATCTCGACGCCACTGACTGACTGACGACACGCCGCGACTCTTTATACAGTAAGATGGGCTTTTAGCAGACGACTTTTAACTTTCAATCGACATTACGCGAAAACGCGGCGACAAATCGAAAATCTAATGACATTTTACCAATGTAATGTGATTTTTTCCTATCGATTTTGTTTGGGTCATTTTTCGACCCGTGTACTCAATCCCTTTGATCTCATAATATTCACCGAATTTCCGACCGAATTCACGACAAGAAATTTTTCCACCCTCGGGAAGTTTTCCGAATCGAATAAAGTCTTTCGGCCATGTCATAAACATGAAACATACGCCCTTATCAGGGTTGATTAACATTTGCCTGTCAACATCCGCATTTGAGGGGCTCTGCGCAGCCGCGAGAGCGCCACATCCGGGCGAACGCAGCGCCTCCGAGTAGCATCGCCTGCTACTAACTTTTTCGTTTCAATGTTTACCGTGATCTGACAGCTTAACCCCTAAATAGGGTTAGGCTGTGCAAAGTTAAAAAAAGTTAAAGTGCAAAGTTTAAAAAAAAGAAATGGCCCTTTTTAGGGCCATATTAATTTGACGACGGTTGTGACCTCAAAAAAAAAAACAAACGGCTCTTTTCAGAGCCAAAATAAATTTGACGAAGGTATTTCAAAATCGCAAATTTAGACCTCAGGAAATTCTCTGACATGGACACAGCAACAATCGACTTACGTGATAACGGAGAAAATAAAGGCCAACCGCACGAAATCGCCTAGCATCGGATACAGGTAAGAAAAAATCAGATACTGGAAAGTGAAGTTAAAGAATAAAGATCAGTTCCCTTCCTTGTACGACACAAAGATCCTCGTATTTTCATTATATGAAGAATTATTCGCGACCATTGGAAGAGTCTTGCGGTATGGGTAAGTTTGAGAGTCGAAAGTATGAAGATTTTCCAAGCTTCGAGCCGTCCCACGTGTCGCAGTCACAGTGACCTACAGCACTGACAAGCTCGAGGTGGAGGCATTTGTGACCTCAAAGAATCATGCGAAGCATGTTTAGGGCCAGGTGATGTTTGACGAAAGCATGACAAATACGAGCTTTAAAAAGCCATATGACCTGATTACCAGCGATGCCCAATAAACTGCGATCGACGTCACCGAGCACATGGCGAATCTCAACACGCTGGATTGAACTGTCGATAGCAGTCTGCGAGTCGGTCAGCAGAGCGAAGAACCTCTATCCCACTCTGGTAAATTACAGCGGTACAATGAGAACCCCCATGACAATGAAGCCCAACGCGACACTCCGTAATGCTTCTCTGATTTTGGAAAGTAGCTATGAGCCACTCCTCAGGTTAGCCTCAGTTGATTTATATTCATAATATCGAAAATCAATTCGATACACTAAATTGAGCAAAAAGCCAAAAATATGAATTGTGGTATTTCTACCACAATTCATATTTTTGGCTTTCGATAAATTGATAAATTGCAAGAAATAAAAAATGTTTCAGGTATCGAGAAGCTGCAAAGATGAATTTGGCATCAACCATGGGCAATGAAAATTACCTTACGCTAAACAGCACAGGATTCCAAAAATCTGGATGTCGTTGGGCTGCCCGCAACAAATGAAAAATGATTTCAGGCGTCGGAAAGAGGCAAAAGAATTCTTATAGCCTCGCAAGTAAAGCAGACAAGTGCCTGCTCAATATAACATTTGGGATCGTTGGTAACTTTCGACGATGCGGCACCCGGAAACACGATAGAAAACTCGTCAGTCCAGCACCATGGATGTCTGGTTCAGTGTGTGAGCCAGAGTTGGGCGTAATTCTATTTATAAATACGAATACAAATTTATTTACATCCTGATTTCATGTGATTTATTCATACTTCACTTAGTTGTATTCGCATGCATGCATACAAATACAATTATAGTCACAAATATTCTGAACATACAAATAAATTCACATCAAAATCTGTGAATGCAAATGTATTCACAAAAAATTATAAATACAAAAAAATTCACAAAATTAATTGTGAATTTTTTCGTATTTAAGACAAATTAAAATCAAATTCACAATGATTAGATTAAAATTTGCACCAAAAGTGAGTTGGTACGTATTTTGAGAGGAAACATTGCCTCGAGGCAAAGAAATTTTTGCACAAAACTTTTTGTGCGAAAATTTCTTTGCCTCAACACAATGTTTTCTCTCAAAATACGTAAGAACTCACTTGTGGTGTAAATTTTAATATAATTGTCGTGAATTTGATTTTATTTTTCTTCAACTTGAGGAAATTCACAACTCAAATTTCATATTTATAATGTAATATTTAAAACTCACAACTTTTTTTGCAAAAATTTCTGTGCCTCGACGCAATGTTTTCTCTCAAAATACGTAAGAACTCACGGTTGGTGTAAATTTTAATCTAATCATTGT
The DNA here is from genome assembly GCA_964007375.1 of Ophion obscuratus. Taxonomy (NCBI): domain Eukaryota; kingdom Metazoa; phylum Arthropoda; class Insecta; order Hymenoptera; family Ichneumonidae; genus Ophion; species Ophion obscuratus. The sequence goes on from OZ023315.1 coordinate 28,586,167, forward strand.
GAATTTGATTTTAATTTGTCTTAAATACGAAAAAAATCACAATTTATTTTGTGAATTTTTTTGTATTTACAATTTTTTGTGAATACATTTGCATTCACAGATTTTGATGTGAATATTCACATTTTTTGTGAACATTCACAATTTGTTCTGTAAATTTATTTGTATGTTCAGAATATTTGTGAATACAATTGTATTTGTATGCATGCATGTGAATATAAATAAATTCGTATTCACACTTGTGAATACGAATTTATTTGCATTTATATTCACATGAAAATCACGATGTAAATAAATTCGTATTCGTATTTATAAATAGAATTACGCCCAATTCTGGTGTGAGCGATGTTTCGTCGCATCTCTACAGAAAGTTTTGTTGACTCCGGTGATAAGATCCTCTGAGTTTGAGGTACCGAAGAACAAAAATATTAATTTTCTCTTGATCAGTCACATGAAAAATGTAAATGGGTACTTCTGATATTGAGTGATATTGACTGATGGGTTTTCCTGATATTCGTTTAACACGCAAATAAAAGAATGCAACTAGTGCTGGACTTTCAAAATTTTATATTTTTGTAGATTTTCTCCTGCTGCAACAAACAAACCCAAACAAACATGGAAATGGTATATTAAAATGTCAAACATTAAGCAGTAACATTACGGTGGAAAGATTTTCCAAAATGTATATTTAATATCATTTTTTAAATTATACGTTGGGATCTTAAGGCATTCCTTTCACGAACTCGAATATTCAACAATTAACTAACTTTTGTCTATAAACGAGTAAAAATACAATCCCAATTTACTGGTAAAATTTTAAGCCATGTTATCGATTTTAACGAAAAATTACGTCTCTGAAAATCGTTTCATTTATACGGCGCTACATGGAGATGACACGTTGTCAACATAGAAGAATTTGTATAGCTGCGATTTCTCAGAGAAAAGTAAAAATGCCTAAATCTACAAATATGCACGAACTTTGTCATTTCATCGTTAGATATTATTTTTAATAAGTGCCACTTTAATGTAGCAATGATCCAGAAGGGCGCTCCTAATGCCCTCACAAAATATGGGCCTCTGTAAAAGGAATTCCCCTTCCAAAAAGATATGAAATCCCCCTTAAAAACTTTTAAAAAGTAAAAAAAAACGCCAAGTAATAAAAATCCCTCAAAATCGTTATCGCTTGTTTCACTATATAAAAAATTCTGATTTATCTCAAATATCTTAAACTATACTTTTCATTTAAGTTCACAAAATGGTTTTATTTTACTTCTTTAATGCAAATGTACAAAAAAAAGTGAAATCACTTTCATGAAATAGCCAAGTAAGTTTACTACACATGTTGTACACAACATTTTTAAAGCTTAGGAATAATATTTTTGAAAATTTATAGTTTGAAAGAGTTTTAGCAAACCATTATAGCAAAAAAAATAATATCACCATTAGTTAAAAGTACAAAGTAGGTACCACACAAGTACACTGGAAATGCTGTGCAACGACTTGGCGTGCATGGTTAAGAAAAAAGCTCGGCGAAGGATTTCGTCATCTCAACATGTCAATTTTCGGGTTAACAAAACATAAATCGTCACGATTTATTATGCAAGTGAAAACCAGATTTATGTGGAGTACGGCTCAAATAAGTGATCTATCCTTCGACCATATGGCATTTGAAATGTTATTTTATTTGCATAATACAAGATAATTATATAAAAACAATTTATCGAGTCATCTTTTAAGCGAATATAACGTAGCTTCGTACTGTACGAATGACACTAGCGCGAGCGGCAGGAGAACATAATTGGTAATAGCCCTGCTAGTTAATGGAACGTTATAATTTAAAATGTTGCTAATACTCCTGGTAGCCGATGCCACGTTATTATGTAAAATTATATATATATATATATATATATATATATCGACGCAGAAGTTATTTTCGCGCGCGGTCGGAACGGAAAATTCTCTGACTTCCCGAGCTTTTTTCTTAACCATGCACGCCAAGTCGTTGCACAGCATTTCCAGTGTACTTGTGTGGTACCTACTTTGTACTTTTAACTAATGGTGATATTATTTTTTTTGCTATAATGGTTTGCTAAAACTCTTTCAAACTATAAATTTTCAAAAATATTATTCCTAAGCTTTAAAAATGTTGTGTACAACATGTGTAGTAAACTTACTTGGCTATTTCATGAAAGTGATTTCACTTTTTTTTGTACATTTGCATTAAAGAAGTAAAATAAAACCATTTTGTGAACTTAAATGAAAAGTATAGTTTAAGATATTTGAGATAAATCAGAATTTTTTATATAGTGAAACAAGCGATAACGATTTTGAGGGATTTTTATTACTTGGCGTTTTTTTTTACTTTTTAAAAGTTTTTAAGGGGTTTTTTTTACGACGATCCTACAATATTCTCGTATATTTTTGATATCTTTAAATAAAGAAAATTAAACATATTTTTGAATGTATATACTTTTAGATAATTAAAACCCTAATCCGAAATTTCAAATAGTTTTCCGTGGAAAAATTCACAAAAATGACCTTTTTCCGGCTCCAAGGGGTTTATCTCCTCGTAAGCAATTTCTGGGCTGATCGTTTCTGTCGCTTCGCTACAGTGAAACAAACACGAGTCAAAAGACGATTGATTGTTAATGAAAATAATGCCGCTGCTATCTTAGCTTTTGCTGCACTCAATCCACATGCGAGCAGCAGGCAAATGGAAAGAGAGAGAGTGGAATTAGTCAGCGATCTGTATTAAGAATCGTACATCAACACAAGTTCCATCCGTATCGTATGTCATTACATCAGGATTTGTACGGCAATGTTTTCTAAGTCGCGTTAATTTCTGTAACTGGATTCGTAGAAAAATGCGCACAAATGTTTCATTTTTGAGTCATGTGCTTTTTTCTGACGGATCTAACTTCACAAATACGAGAAATGTGAATAGGCATAACATGCATTATTGTGCAAATGAGAATCCTCGTTGGATGAGAACTGTACCATCCCAACATCCATGATCCGTTAATCGTTGATGCGGCATTGTCGGCGATCACGTCATTGGTTTATATTTTTTGAAGGTCGCTTGACTGGGCAAGTTTACGCAAGCTTTCTGCAGAACGTACTGCCGCAATAACTGGAAGACGTACCCTTGCATGTTCGCATGAACATGTGGATGCAACACGACGGTGCACCACCCCATTATGCTCTGTGTTCAAGACAAGTGATGAATGAGATTTTTGGTGAAAAGTGGATAAGACGAGGCCTCCCTGTAGCTTGGCCACTTCTTGGTCCAAGAAGACTAGAGGTAAGGAGTACGAACGCCTACGGCGATCACGATCCAAAAACGTCCATGGAAATCCAGCTGAGAAGGTTCTGCTGTTCTCCCACCGAACCGAATTGAAGCCAGCAACAAACCAGTGCAGAAAACACTCTTTGCTACTTCATATGTAGCGATAATTTGATCAAATTAATTGTAAAACGAGTGCCGTACGATATGCAAAAAGGGTGCTTTTTTCGGTAATTTGATCAAATTAATTGTGAAACCAGTTCGTGCAGGAAATTTCTATATATTAGATAGATTGAATTCTTATATGAATAATATAGATTGTTTTGGAGAATAATAACGAAATGCGGAAATTCAGTCAACATGTTTTTTTTTCGGTGCGGAAGCAGTAACAAACAGAATTTATTTATAGACCGAAGAAAATTCATAAGAATTTTGAATCCAGACAAAACTTTTACAAATGATCACACATCATGATACGCTGTACAGATAAAGAATAATAATGAAATACAGAAATTAAGGCAGTGTTTTTGTTTCGTTGCGGAAGCAGTAACAAACAAAATTCATTTATAGACATAATAAAATTCATAAGAACTTTGAATCTAGACAAAACTTCTACAGATTATTACTCATTATGATACGCTGTACAGATAAAGAATAATAACGAAATACACGAATAAAGTCAATATGTTTTTTTGTTGCGGAAGCAGTAACAAAGTTTATTTCTGGACACACGAAAATTCATGAGTATTTTGAATCCAGACAAAACTTTCACAAATGATCACACATCGTATTCACATAATATAATACGCTGTACAGATAAAGAACAATAACGAAATACAGAAATTAAGACAATGTTTTTTTTCGCTGCGGAAGCACTGAAAAATAAAATTCACTTATAGACACAAGAAAATGCATAAAAGTTTTGAATCCAGACAAAACTTTTACAAACGATCACACATAATATTCACATGTTATGACACACTTTACAGATAAATCGATTTTACAGTTTTTATTTTTTTCCTATTGTCTTTCATTTTTATTTGTCTTGCATTATTATTTTCATTGGTCGATAGCGCTAGAAAGGGTCCTCTCATGACGAGATAATAGTTTATCATTCTCACAAAATTCATAAGAATTTTGAATCTAGATGAAACATCTACAAATTATCACACATTATGATACGCTGTGCAGACAAAGAATAACAACAAAATACAGAAATCAAGTCAATATATTTTTTTTGTTCCGGTAAAACTTTTGCCTGGATTCAAAATTCTTATGAATTTGCTTGTGTCTATAAATAAATTCTGTTACTGCTTCCGCAACGAAAAAAAATATTGTCTTCATTTCTGTATTTCGTTATTATTCTCTATCTGTTCAGCGTATCATCAGTGTGAATATGAAATATGATAACTTTTAAAACTTTTGTCGTGATTCAATATTCTTATCAATTTTCGTGTGTCTATAAATGCACTGTATAAGTTACTGGTTCCGCAACGAAAAAAAAACCTTATTGACTTCATTTCTGTATTTCGTTATTATTCTTTATAGGTGCAGCGTATTATAATATATGAATATGTGTGATAATTTATAAAAGTTTTGTCTGGATTCAAAATTCTCATGAATTTTCTTATGTCTAGAATCAAATCGTGTTTGTTACTGCTTCCGCAAAGAAAAAAAACATATTAACTTAATTTCTGTATTTTTGTTATTATTCTTTATCTGCACAGCGTATTATAATGTGTGAATATGATGTGTGCTCATTTGTGAAAAATTCGTCTGGATTCAAAATTGTCATGAATTTTCGTGTCTCTAGAAATAAATTTTGTTTGTCACTGCTTCCGCAACGGAAAAAAATGGACTAAATTCCCGCATTTTGTTATTATTCTCCAAAACAATCTATATTATCTATATAAGAATTATATCTATAGAAATATATAGGAATTCCCTCACCATCTGGTTTTACAATTAATTTGATCAAATTCTCGTTGCATATGAAGTAGCAAAGAGTGCTTTCTGTATATTGTACGGCAGTGGTTCGTTGCTGACTTCAATTCAGTACGGTAGGAGAGCAGCGCCACCATTCTCAACTGGATTTCCATGGACGTTTCTTCGACACTGCGTTCGTACTCCTTACCTCTAGTCTTCTTGGCCACCTCGTTCGCCAGATCTAACATCACCAGATCACTTTTTATGGGATTTTGTCAAAGAACGCGTAATGGCGGTAGAACCTACCACGCCTGATGACATGAAAGAAAGAATACGCCGAATATGTACCGAAATTACACCACAAATGTTGGCTAAAGTTAGCCGGTCTTTTCATCAGCGAATTAACAAGTGCTTACAAGTTGAGGGTCATCACTTTGAGCATCTTCTGTAGGTAGACCCGAACCAAGGTTAGTGGATCCTTTGAAAGTGATTATTCCTATTTGAAAGTGACTATTTTCATACGTTGCGTGACTAGAATGACCTTGTGTTGAAGGTCGCTGAATTCGTCTTAAAATCGGTAGTAATGTCATTGAAAAAATACATGGTTCCATTTAAACCGATAAAAAAATAGGGTGGTCCAGTATGACGGCCTTCTCGAACACTGAAACTTTTTTCTGAAACATTTTTGGATATGATCAATAGTTTGAGTGCTATTGCTCTGTAACACTTTCTGTGCTATTGATTTTGATTTTTGCTACGTGTAACAATTATTACTATTTTTAAATCTATAAGGAGACTGAACACGTGCTGCGTAAGCATTTCATTTTATTGTTTGCGCGCGAAAGCTCATCTGTCAGCTGCATACAAAGTTAGCATACGACAATATTTTATATAAATATTATATCTACTTATCAAATTTAAATATCGTATTGCAAGATTTGTATCCTAATAAATCGAAAATATAATTTTTTAAATCCACAAGGCGAGCTTAGACGAACATTAATGGACCGATGTTAGTCTCCAGACGATCGGCGAGTCAATATTCGACGAACATTGGCCTTGTTTCGGCAAACCAATGATTGGCGAGTCTATACTTCACCAAACATCGGCCTCGTATCGACAAGCCAATGATTAGCCAGTCTATATTTGACCGAATATTAGGCTCGTATCGGCAAAAAAATTATTAGCGAGTCTATACTTCGTCAAACATCGGTCTCGTATCGATAAGCCAATGATTAGCAAGTCTATATTTGGCCAAATATTGGCCTCGCATCGGCAAACCAATGATTGGCGAGTCTATACTTCGCTAAACATCGGCCTCGTATCGATAAGCCAATGATTAGCGAGTCTATATTTGGCCGAACAGCGGCCTCATATCGACAAGCCATTGATTTACGAGTCTATATTTCGCCGAACATTGGCCTCGTATCGGCAAACCAATGTTGGCTAATCAATCCCCAGCCGAGCATTGGCGTACAATTGTATAATCGATTATCATCCCGCCAACATTGGTCGGAGTAGTGGCCGTTACCATTCGATCGGTGAAACATGCGTGGAATTGAGGGAAATAGTTCGTTTTTTTATCGATGTACATTTGCGCATATGCGAGATATTGACACGTACATCGCGCTGTTTACCTTCGTTGAAATCACTTGCGATTAGATAAATGTCTTGTCAGGGGAACCGAGGGGCATTGCAGATAAGAAAAACCCGCGATAAGTGGGATATACTGCGCTTTCTCACAGTAAGGCAGTTCGTCATATCGTACAATTGGTGGAACGCCATGGAATAAAAAACATCGCTGTACAAAAATCGAGGTTAATGTAGTGTTACGAAATTCCAATCAGTGGTGCACCCGTGGATTCAGTGGTCAATTTTTTGAATCTTCAATCCGAACGCGATAATTCTGCGGAAAATAAGTCAGAAACAAAGAAGTATTTCAGAGCTCAGAGTACAAAGTTACACGAATAGATATATGATCGAATAGTATACAGACGTTTAACATCCATATAAAAGTACGTGTGTTCGAATAAATAAATATATGGGGAGTCGTACGTCCGTTTTCAACCGAAGCGAGTGATAAGAGGAGATACTATAGAGATTACAACGAAAAATCTAGGTGACAATATGGGTGAGAAAAATAATGCTCCCAATTAATTGACACGAGCGAAACAGATTCAATTGGACTGTAGAATAAATCGGTTGGAGGTCGTTATCATTGTTCGTAAAAAAAAACTGCCGGCGAAGCTTGTGATAACGATTTGACCCGAAAATGTCGTCGGGCGATCGCATACGTAAAATTGCACTTCTAGTTGGTACGGTTGTCCTACTATACTTATTGTTTGGAATTTACGATACGAATTTCGATAGCGGGGGTCCGAAGAGTATCCGATTTGTGAGCGTGATGGACTTGAAAAACGCTCCTATTCCAGCTAATGTGGAGAAGAAGAAAATCCTATTCTGGAATACAATGTGGGGCAACGAAACGTTCTACTTCGGCAAGGGTGACATTTTTAAAAATTGTCCCGGTATCGCTCAGCACTGCTGGGCAACGCACGAACGTTCGCGCGCCAATATTGAGGACTTCGACGCTGTTCTTTTTCACGGATGTGATCTGAACAAGAACGACGTGCCATCGACCAGGCGAGCAGCGCAAAATTACGTTTTCGTGAATCTCGAGAGTCCGGAAAGTTATCGAATCTCATATGGCCGCTTCAGCAACGATTTCTTCAATACAACAATGACGTACAGGCTTGACAGCGACATCACGTGGTCTTATGGTTATATAGAGAATATTCATGATAGCAGTATCGTAGCGCCGAGCACCGAAACTCACTGGAGTACGAAAACGCCCGACGTCCTTATTGCGAACGCGACCAGCCAGCCGGATGCGTCAATCATCACGACGAGGAAATGGAGCAAGAAGACGAAGACGGCTGTGTGGTTCGTGAGTAATTGCAAAGCGAGGAATGGACGTGACAAATACGTCGAGGAACTCGCCAAGCACGTGGACGTCGATATTTTCGGCAAATGCGGGAAGAAAAATATTTGCCCGAGGGGTGATGAATGTTTGCGGGACATCGTCGTGCCGAATTATCACTTTTATTTGTCTTTTGAAAACAGCATGTGTCAGGACTACGTGACCGAAAAGTTGTTTGATGTTCTGAGGTGAATATGCTTTTTTTTCAACCGATCTTAATGTCGAAAAAAAATATATATACTTCAAAACTATATTTTTTATGCAGATTTGACATCGTGCCTGTTGTTTACGGTGGAGCTAATTACAGTCTCTTTGCCCCACCGAAATCCTACATAAACACCCTGGACTTCGACAGCCCAAAAGAATTGGCTATGTATCTCAAGAAACTGATCGCCGAGCCCACTGAGTACGACAAATATTTCGAGTGGAAAAAAACCTATAAAGCTATAGGGTGGAGGAATGTTTCAATTTGTCGTTTGTGCCTCTACCTCCATGAGAACAAACCACCCAAGTCCTATTCGCAGCTCTCGGCCTGGTATACGAAAGACAAGTGTGCTATGCCAAAATTGTGAAACGTGTGCCGTATCTGACGACAAACAAATCGAAAACTCGATCACAATCCTAACAGGTGTTAAAATCACCGATGAGGCCGAAGGTAACGAATAGTTGCAAATAAGGGATAACAACTAGAACAATGATGTTAGTAATAATAGTAAGGACAATAATAATAGCAGTAATGATGATAATGATAACAGTCACAACAATAATAGTAGTATTAACCATATTTATATAATCAATATCATTATCAATAATGATGTTGATGATAATGGGTTCTAGGACGACTGTGTTTCTTATATTTATTTCAATATTGAATATAAAGGGACGCAACCGCACTTTCGCTCCAAAATACTTCAGGCGGCCTGTATTAGAAGATCCGAAAAATCGTTTTTTAATTCCTTAAATCGATAAATAAACTATCCAAGAATATATTTACAAAGTTAAAGAGGCCAATTGTAAATATTTTCGAAGATACAAGGCCAAACCAGAGAAGCGATTGATGTTCGATATTGATATTTCCTCCGATTGATAATTTTGAAGCGCGTTTTCTGCAGCTTTCATTTTTACAATTTTCCAAATTGGCGAGCGTCATAGCAAAAAAACTAAAAGACGTATTGAATCAAACCAAAGTTTATTTTCTCCAGTATGAAAATATCTTTAAAGTGAATTAGAAGAGTCGTTGAAAACTTCTTTTTGAATAACTTTTATAGCACGTTAAAGTGTTTTTTAACGCATTTTTTTCAAACCTGGAAAAAGTTATAATTTCACGATTTTTTCAGCTTTTTCTTAATCCACCCAGAAGAAAAATATATGACAATTGAAAATTTTATTGGTTTATTTTGTTCAGTGAAGCATTGCGGTCTACATCTTTCCGCCAATTGGGGACTGCAGTGGCAAGACGCACATGGAATAGGCTGATAAACCAGCAGTCATTTATTGTTTCATGTTGAAAAAGTTTTTTTTATACATTTCAAATATACATGAAAAGATAGCTCAATGTTTACTGGGCTCACTTGGTTTTTTTTGTTTCGTTTTAAAAATAGGTCCGAAAAACGCTTTTTTGGACCTTCCAATTCTGGCTCCCACCTCAAGGCGTTACGTCGGAGTAGGAGAAGAATTTCGACTGTTTCATTGTTGCCTTAAATGATGTATAAACATTACGAGATTGTTATACAAAAGGAAATATACGCGGAAAATAAAAAAAAAATACAGCTCTTTTTCCGAAGCGTCTTCGGAGACGCATGAAACAGACTGTAAAAATAGCAACTTTGAGTCGTTTAGTCCAGTCGTTGTATAAGAAATATACAACGACCTAACAACTGAAGACCTACTATCAAAATGCATACGTGGATACTCGCAAAGTTCAAATAAAAGCTTCAATTCCGTCGTGTGTACGATAGCTCGTAAATCAATTTTGAAACTTCAACCGCGTTTTTCTCGAAACGACGGTTTTTAAATCGGGAGGAGGCATAGTTCGGGCAATTTTCATCCGATTGAATTGAAATTTTGACTGTAACTTCTGAGATAGATTTTCTAAAGCAGTACACACGATTTTTACGATCCATCAACAATTCTAATTTTTACAAAAAAATTAGTCGATTTTTTCGCGAAAAAAAAAATTATTCAATATAATACCATTTTGCGAAGAAGAACCACTTTTTTGGTAATCGTGTGTACTTCTCTAGCAAAACTAATGTAGGCGACGTTTTTTTTTTGTTCTCGGTGCTAATCCATAAAAGTTATGCGTCCTCCCGCAGAGCGCCTAAAAAACGCTCTTAGTGCAGCTATTATCGGAGTCGCCATTTTGTAATTGTTGTAATTAAAAAAATACTTTTTTTGTATACGTCAAAACATGTAGAATAAACCCTCTAAACCTCATTTTGATTTCTTTTTTGAGGATTCCAAGAATAATTCTCAAACAATTCTACTTTCTCGGTGAGCCACATAAACGTAACGCCTGTAAAAAAAGTTTTTTTTCCGTGCGACCAGCACGTAAGATGCCGTTAATGTGCCAGATGTTGAATTTTGCGATAATGACTTACTTTTCGACAATTAGGTGTTCATGTAACTTTCTAAAGACGCTTTCGTGGTGCAGTTCGAGCACAAGATTCCCAATGCGCGCAATTAAACGGTTAAATTACTTCAACCGACGCTGAGATATCCTGATCTTGACAATTAAAATCCGTCGTGAAAATTAAATACAGTACACGCTAAGAGTTTTTCCTTGTATTCTCTCCACTATTATTATTATTTAAATGAGAAATTATACGAATCGGCCAAGAATTCAAAGACGATGTGGATAAAAACTTTCTCCTTTGACGCACGAGCAGAAGCTTTCACTGTCAGTTTAATGTTGCTTAAATACGGAATCTTTAAACAGAATCTCTAATCATGAGTTTGCCGATCGTTGTTACAATACGCTTAGTTGCAATAGAATTAGCTATAGAGGAAATGTACAACGATGTTTGAATGCATACTAATGCCATACTGTGCAACATTTTTACTTTGCCTGGATAAAACTTGGTCAAGTCGCTAATCAGTCTGTCAAGGCATTTGCTTATTTCATCGTCTCGCCTAATGAACATTTACATACGTGTATGCTTGCGGCTGAAGCAATATTTAATTGTATCGATTAAAATATATATGTGTATACATTTATATTCGTATAAAGGATGGAATGATTTTATGGATCATGCGCCATCTGACTTTTTTCAACGATCATTGTACGTTAATGAGGATATGACGATATCGGTGGTCCCCAGTTTGGACCATGTGGTCGTCATATTTCGACCAAAAGAAATACTTTTTCAAAAGTGACAAAAGTCGATATTCAGCTCAGGGGAGCGGAGTAAAAAAAAAGTATGAATCGCGTCCACATCAGTGTTTTAAGCACCCCACAATTTTACTCGCATATGCGAGGGGATCCGCGTCCCTATCAGTATACCAATATTACATGGGCACACTCGCTATGTACACCACAATATACTTAAAACATGTTTTTTTTTAAAATAATACTCACGTATGTGTCATAACGCAAAAGTGGCACGACTTTTTCTTACCCATGTGTGTGGCATACACAGATAAGGAGTTAAAAGTACTATGCATGGGTACTTTTAACCCCTTGGAGTTTAAAAGTACTAAAACATGGTAGTGTTAAATAAAATAAATTTGGTAAGTTTCCAGTAAATCTGACCAAAAAATATTTTCTCTCAACAAACTTTAACACCCCCGCTACATTTTCTCAGATATTCGAAGTGATTTAACTTCATAATGAACTTCACAGCGTTTTAAACTAAATGTCACATCCGGAACGGATAAGAGCATAATATTTTCGTTTCCCTCTTTGTTGCCTACGCCTAGCGCAATAGCAGGGATGAGGGTAAAAAGGGCTAGTGCGTGGGAAAGAACAGAATTAAGGAATTGACGCGATATTTCGGTATTGAGGAATAATTCGACAGAATTGGTGTACGATTCACAATATGTTATTTATTATAAGATTACTAGACGGGTTAAAGCGGTCAGGCCTACGACGAATGATACAAAAAGAAAAGGTAAAGTTAGCTTACATTGGTTGTGTTTGACACTCGGTCGCTCGCTCGCTCGCGTAGATGTTTGTTGTCGCTCGCGTTTCAAGGGCCTTCGCTCTTGGCCTGGTGCGCTCGCTGGTATAATAGCTCGTAAGACGCTCGCAGGATTTTACGGTGGTCGTGTGTATAACCGACGTGTTTACTACGCGGGCACTACGCGTAGATAGAAATATGAACTGCGCGCAAGGTCGATGAATTGAGATTGATATTCACGGACCGATGATAGAAATTATACGAGTGTAAAATAAAACTTTTGTGACTCGAAAAATGAAGACGGTTCGTATGAAGGATAATCGGAGATATTCGTTAGGCTTCTGGGTCAAGACTTGATATAACGAGTGATTCGGTTGACGGAAATATTGGTTGACGGGAGACTGGGATAGTGACTTGATAGAAGAGCTTGATATGATGGTGGTTGACGGGAGACTGGGATTGAGACTCGATAGAAGAACTTGATTTGATGGTGGTTGACGGGAGACTGACTTCAGGAATGAAGTCTTTCTTGATATCGAAATTGGGGGGTTACAATAGTGAGAGAAGGAACCTTGGGAAGAGCATGGTCTTGGTCATCTAGTTCTTCGAGGATTGGTCCATTGGTCGTGAATAATTTGCGTGATTGGTCGCGGTATGGTGTGCGAGTAGGTTACAGATTTCCTAGGCACGCGCGTGACCTTATTCCAGGGCATCGGTTCTGACTAATATGCGTATGAAGAAAGGAGACCTTTGTCTCGTGTTTTGGCGAAAAAGCACATGGGTTATAGAGTTCGATATCTGAGACCTAAGAATTCGCATGGTATGTGTTATGTCGATTTATGGCGATGGTGACTTCTCATATCGAGAGGTTTATATATTGGACTACGCTGCGAGACCGGATGTCTTATTATTTAGTCGGAGTTATAAGTTCGTCGGAACCGTCTAGTCTATGTTGTGTTTAGATAATCTAAAGCCGGGGCTTCTCTTGGTCAACATGCGTGGGGACGGCGGAGTGTTTGGATTCGAGTTGATGGTGGGTTTTTCGTTCGACAGCTCTTCTTGGAATATGCGCCTGAGATCGTATTCTTGTTGACAGCCAATGGTATAGGAAAAGTCGATGACTGTGGCGGTGCGGCTATCGTGTGTATATCGCTGTGATTTGAATATGCTCGCGGAACGTACGCAAGTTCCGTTTAATGCTGTTACGCGTCTTATTCTTAGATTTATACATTTAATACGCTTATGACGGCAAATGAGGATATTGGGAATAATCGAGAGAAGGCACATTCGCTAGGATGTAACATAAAAAACGATTTTTCGTTGTGAACTATGCGATAGTATTTATATATATTTTCTCTCATCCTGATCCACCGTTCTTCATCGTTTTTTACCCATGCAAGAATGTTTAGTATTTGATAGGACGTGCTCAAAAACAGACCACCGTAATAACGTATACAGATAACGCGACTGTTTTTCCATTCGTATATAGAAAAAAAAATCTTTCGCCGTTAATAAAGCTGAGACTTAAATTATCCAAATAAACTATTTCAGGGTATGTAAAAATATGTTTTATAAAGAATCATTGTACTAACCTCCACGTGTTGGGTCGGTAGGACTGGCATGTTGTCGCAAACCTGCAACATACGAAGAAAAAAATCACCATTAATCGATAAATCGGTTACCTCGTATTCCGCATAGTCACGAATCGTTTGGAATATTTTTCAGTCTTTTGCTTTTGACTTGGCGTCAAGTTTGCTTTTGCGAGGTAACAATAACGAATATACGTACGCGCGGTAAAATAGGGATAGAACGAAGAGGGAAGCGAGAAAGAAAGAGAGAGAGAGCGAGAGAGAGAGAGAGAGAGAGAGAGAGAGAGAGAGAGAGAGAGAGAGAGAGAGAGAGAGAGAGGACACAGAAAGAATGATCGTACGAAAGATCCATGAAGCCAGGGGAGCATGTTGGAAAATCCGCAATTTTTCAAAGGCTGAATGAATCTTTATCTCCTGGATATGCAGCTCACACGCAACGCTTACAGAGTACAAGATTTCCCCGGGTAGACAGAGTTACGTATAAATATATTACACGTGGATCTGGCATGGTCGTTCCGCACAGAGCCACTTTTTTGCACAAACCAAAGGAAAGGAAGATTTGAACTTCGCAGTGAACGAGTAGTTACGGGATATCCTGGTTAAAATTGACGGTTTTATTCCTTCTATTGATTGCCATCCAGCCAGTTTTCGATCGGCTTGCCCGGAAATTCGAGACTGAAACTGATAGCCAGAACTTGCGGGAAAAAGCTGAAAAAATCAATCAATACGTAACTATTGAATTTGTCCTCATTTTTTCTTGTCACCTTCCATTGTCCTCGGAGCATGAGGCTAAATTTAGATGACATGTTGAATTTTTCCTTTATAAAGTTGATAACTTTATAAAACTTCTCAATGCAGTCAAATGCGAAAGGAAGTACATATGTAAACCAGTAGCAAGGGAATTTTTTTTTTTAAACCCATCATAACTCAACGTAGAAATAAAAAAATAGTTGACTTCATGGTACACTGAGAAAAAAGAATCGTCGAATGTGCAAAATGCATTCTGTTTTCTCGAAATTTCATTGTTTTAACAGTTGCCCAGACATGCTAAATAAGCAGATAGTTTAAAGGCATCGTCGTTTACTGCCCAACTATACTGTTTTGTTATGCCAATCAAAAATCAAATTAAACATATTTAAAGATACAATTTTGTTTAACCAACCGAATTTTGGATGGATGAACGAATTTTTTTTAGTGTAGTTTTTGATAAATAAAAAACACGTATTAGACAGTTGAAAAAAAATAATCAGGGGGCTAGTTATAAAGCAATAAAGGGAGTTTGACGACCACGTTAGATCGTGTTGTAACATTCCCTTATGATGTATGGAATGCTTTGAAGCAGTTGTTTTGCTTGTTGTAGCACAAAGCCACGACACATTTTTCACATAGAGTTTGTGATACACCAGCGATGTCGATTTTCGAAAATTTCACGCACGCTCGAATTTTGCAATCTCGCGATAAGTGAACTTCGAACAAACTTTGATGCAACCAATTTGCACGAATTGCACCATGAAAACCATAAAACAGTTTATAGCCATCATGTGACATTGCTTTCAAAAATGATTACATGTCAATATAAGATTTTGTGGGGACTTAAATGGTTTTTTACAGAACTGTCACACGGTGATATAAAGGGTTAACAATGAATAATATGATGCATTCCTATTTAATTCCATGTACTATTATTTGTTCTAGGCTCAAAGCCAAAATATATTGGTAGAATAGATAAGCTAGAAATATAGAACAAATAGCGGACAATTTATGAACTATTACTGTTTTTAAAATAGGACCTAAACGCTTACAGCTCATAACAGTCGATGAGCCAGAATTTCCATTGCAATGTATAGTAGAATGCTGCGAAGAAGGCAGTCCTCCTTTGAATGACAATGTGCTAACTCAGTTTCTCTCTCTCTATCTGTTTGCATGCTAACACAAAGATAGACGTATGCAAAATGAGTCATAACTTTTATGATTTCCGATGCATTTTTCTCTCTCAGTGTGTCGAGCTGCATTTCAATTTTCCCTCCCAGTATCTGTCACGATTTGTAATTCATAAATTGGTTTCGCAAATTTCACGCGAATCAATAATTAAATTACCATTCGATTCGTGCAACCGAGCATACTTGCATATTAAATGCGCACGTATGAATTATCCGCGACGTATTAATCGAACCGATGATTTTGCGAATACACCAGACAAAACCTTAATTTCAACAAATTGGTATAAAACGTACACAGTTGTACTGACGAATCGGTTATTTTTATTTAAATCTCACTGATTGACGTCAACAGGAGATATTACATAACTACTTAAGCTCGATCGAATTGACGCCAAATTTTACGACGCACAATGTGTTTGATTCACGTCCAAATTGGATCCTTTTGGGACCCAAAATGCAGCGCAATTTGTGTACTCCATTACGTCGCATTCTAATACCTAAGTATAATAATAATACTCGCCCACGAGCATACTTATTATTATTATTGGCAGAATTATGGGAAGTAGCTGATGAAGATTCGAAGCGGTTCAAGTTTAGCTTGAAGGAGTGCGCCCAGCTTGTACGTCAGTCTAACGAGCACAGCCCTCAATATACTTTGACGGTTTACTCAGGTATTCATATTGCCTGGAAAGAAACTCCATTTTCCGTCGGAGTAATAAGGCTCTGCGAGTGTTAAACTTAATAAAAGCGTTGCTCAACATGGATTTATCGTCGATTCAGAGTTGGCTGTTGTAAATTCGACAACCAGACTACTTGTAACTCTCTACGTAAAGGTTCTTGGTACTCGGCGTTGTACCTCTCGAAAGTTCTAACCTAAAAAGTTTCTCTAGAATGAATAGTAAATCTCAACATTTTTAAAAATCCTTGATATGCGCTGTAGCTGTAAAGAATATGTGGTAAAACATTTCACAAGGATCGATTTAGTAGTTTCGAAGATTTTATCAACAAGTCGGCGAAGAACGTTGTTTCGAGAATAACGCATTTGAAGTTTGTTTGGGTTACATAAAAACATAAAAAAATTGTTTAAATGTATTTCGACAGTCTATTTATTAAGTGTAACAACTTTTATATTAATATCTATAATATAAACCTATCAAAAAAATTCATGAACTTCGGCCATTTTACCTTCTAAAGTGAGAAGACGCCTTAACGAGTTATGCCTAGTTATAACAGTCGAAAACAGCACATTTTTGGGATTTTTAAAATAGAAAAGCGTCATGATAAATTTCTACAAAAATGAGGTATTTGAGAAACCATCATGTGAAGAACACTCTGTCATTTTTTTTGTGTAACATTTTTTTATTATTATCGTTTTACAGCCGATGTCGGGGAAGCGACTTTTGCGATGAGCAGTGCCCTTCTGAACCAGGTTATCGAATATAAAAAAAATTGAACGGATTTCGTTAATGTATTAGTTTATCCTATGATTCATCAAAGGAATTTCTGAAATATCAAATTTAAGCAAAATTGCTCGTGTTCACGGTGAGTCTTGATTTTTGCGAAAAAATTGGCATTCTTCAAATCGAAAGTATGTATCGCAAAAAAACACCTCCGATCAGATATTATATTTTCACATCCAAAAAAAGCCCTAAAAATTGCAGAAATATGTGTGCAGTTATTCTTGAGATATTTTGGCTCACCGACTTTGAAAAGGTACTTCGAGAAAAACGCGTTTAAGATAGAACGAGCGCGTTCTCTTGATGATTTGTATAGGTTTTGTTCAAATTTTAACCAGACATTGTTCATGTCATTCTGCATGTTTGAGTGGAATTTCAGAACAGTCGACTATTTAGATTGGGAGATAATGGGTTTTAAAATTGCAACTTTTAACACTGCACGGTCTGCATTGAAATTTAGACAGAATCATTTTTCTAAAAAATATTTGTCCCCTATAATAAAAAGACATATGGCAACACCGCATCGATCCACTTATCCAATCACGTAATTTTGCGTGGCATTTTTCAAATAATACTGCAACACAAATCGTTATTTACAAGTAATTTTTAATCGAACAAAGTTGTTAATTAGTAATTAATCAACCAACACTTTTATTCGTTAACGAAGATAACATAAACAATATCACTATCATGTTTATAACGCAAATGTTTATTTCATGATAAAAGTTTTTAACTCTAGGAATACGATAATTTTTTTTCTCGTAATATTGAACAATACTGTTCTGCGGTGTTGCCATATTTCATCATATTATGGGGGACAAATATTTTTTTACGGAAAATTGTTCTGTCTTTACTGAACGTTTTTAGCAAAACTGAATAGTCAAGGCAATTCAAACTTTTATCACTCTTTCCGTAACTAGTTTTATATCTAATCATATTTTTTTCAAAATTTATAAACAATAGAATGGTACGACGAATCATGTGACCTGACTTTCGGTCAATGCAGACCCTGCAGTGTTAAAAGTTGCAAATTCAAAACCCTTTATCTCCTAATCTCAATAGTCGTATATTCTGAAATTGCACTCAAACATGTATAATGGTATGAAAAATGCCTGGTTGAAATTCGACCAAAATCTATAGAAATCACGAGCGCGCGTTCGTTCTACCTTAAAGTGTCGAACGCCGCTGCGAGCGTTCCGACAGGCGTCATCATAACAGCACACAAATCTGTCAATTTTCATTCGATCACCTAGAAATTTTCCCGGAACATTCATAAGCCAAAATATATTGGTTTCGAAAAAAGTGATTTTTCGATTTTTACAACTAGGCATAACCCCTTAAGAAAGAATGGTTGCGGGCAACACTCCGGGGGGGTGTTTCAGAGTGGCAAATGAGGGGTAAGCTTGAAAGTCAGATGGGTTCGTGAAACCACGACAGGGCATACGAAGAAACGTTGGAAATAATAATAATGATACTGTGCCCCTAATTCACGTCATGTCAACTCTCACATCGCGGTCACGTTCCTATAACTTGAAGTGTCGCCATGCATATCGATTCCAAAACCTCAACTCTTAACCTCCATTTCTGTATCTCAACTCGTCACTTCGTGTAACAACTTTGGCGATTCGACTTCTCTGTCTCTCGCTCTCGTCGGATGTTCCTTCATACGTTGCTATAGACAGCATTTTAGAGATTTTGCTCGTTACATTTGAACCACATCGACAAATGGATGTTCTCACTTCTTGGTTATCACCATATATATTCAAACCTCTCCGTTGGTTCATTCTCCCACTCGAACGGCTGATTGTGTTGCCCATTGTCTACGTAAAGAGGTGGTTGATATTTTTTCCGTGTTGCGGGATTCAATATCGTAATGTCATGAGCATCGTAGTTTACTGGTGAAGTTTGATGCTGACAGAACTTCCCTACGTCTGTGAAGCATTTCTCTCGTTCCTCCCCCCCCCCCCCCCCCCGCTGCTAAGACTCATAATCGTCTTCGCTGCAATACCATCTCGGGAATCACCCAGAATCGCACGTGATCCTGGATTGGATACTTCAACCCACGAGCTTATCGTATTTCCCTCCAGGCTCCGCATGCAATGCTTTTCTTTCCGCTGCTTTCTTCGATACTCTGAAGACGTCTGTAACCTGACGTGACTTCACCGACGCCATTGCGAATATGGCAATATAATTCAGTTCAAATTTACAATGATGTCATCCAAAACGCCCATGACGTACGAACATGATACGAACCATCTACCCAACGTTGCCCAGAAGACTAGGCAGCATATTTTGGACCTTCCAGGTCAACCCCACACTTACAAGGAACATCCCTCAGGTGACACGCTTCGATTTTGTTGAAATTTGGATACGTTATAAAGCACCGAAAAGTAAGCAATACGTTTTTTTTTATCGGCGGAAAAACCGTTTTAAGAGGTGAAACGAACCCTCTAAAATAGGGATGTTTTTCGTTTTTCGTTGATAACGTTATCGTTCTCATCTCCAGTGTATAGTGCACAAAAAAATAAACATTGTTGCAATTTGAGTTTTTTAAATATCTCGTACCGTTAAAACGTTGTCGACGAAAAACCTCCCCATTTTTTAGGGTGCGTTTCAGCCCTTAAAACCGTTTTTCCGCCGATAAAAAAAATGCGTATCGGTTACTTTTCGGTACTTTATAAGATATCCAAATTTCAACAAAGTCGAAGGGATGTTCTTGTTTACCAATGAACTCCAGTGGCCGGGGCTGTAACACCGATCTGTTGGGAAGCTTCATTGGCAAACTTCATAGAATTCTCAGGGTGATACTTTGCACGTGACCCCAGGCGGTATCTCATTGACGTAGATCTCTTATTCTTATCGCTGATATAAATGGAAATATATCTTATACCAATGTAGCGACCTCGGGTGCGTGTTTGATAACAATAAATGCCGTCGTTAAGAAGTCTATGCGTGACTTCTCCCGTACCTTGGGAGAGCCGCAATCGTATGAGGCTGTATGATATATGCATACATGCAAACGCGTATTGCTCTGGAGTGAGTGTATTCAACTGCAAAGGTTATAAGTTTACTGTCACAGGGTGGGGAGCAGAAAAGGAGGTTGGAAGAGAGGAAACTAGAGAGTGAGAGAGCGAAGTGAAGTCAGACAGACAGGGTGCAAGGAGCACAGCAGGACGGTGGCAAAGATAAGGAGGAACGTGGGTAGACTCGGTATTCGGTAGAGCGATAACGTATCGTACCTCTATAACTTAACGCCACTCTCGTCTTACCCTCACCGAGATTTCTCCTATCACCCTTGCCACTTTTCATCGACTGCCTATATGCTAAGGGAAGTAAACCTACCACCGATGCAAGCCAATCTCGACTGTACGAGTGTAGGCAACGCAGACTTATTGAGGATGAAAAATTGAAATCCAAACACTGCAATAATGCGTCGCGAGCTGCACAGACAAAACGAGGGTAAAGCCATTTGCAGAGAATTACACGTTACAACAAAAATCATTCCGTTCGATGAAATAGGGGTGGAGATTAATGAAAGTGCAATATGTGTCGTATAGTGGTGTATATTTATAGAATATTCGTATATGCAGGAGGGTGTATTCATGTCTATATAAAGTGGGTCCTAATCTAGTTGCCTATTCCGCTATAATTGAAAAAAAATATAAATTTGTTATGTATAAATTATCAAATGACGAAATAAACAAAATTTTACACAAATAAACAAAATTATCAAACAACAAAATAAACAAAAAATAAAATATCAATGTTGTACCTTTATAAAATTTATAAAATATAAATTTCTTTTCTCGATGTATAAAACATGAAAATAGTATATCGAACCTAGTAATCTTATTTGCAATGGTATTGAAGTTTGCATTGTTGGAACACAAAGGACTCGTTTTAATTTTTCCATTTTTTCATTTTTATTACCATTATATATGAACTCTTCTTTGACCATTATAGGTTATGAATCCTCAATAAGAATTTTCAAAAATATTTCAGTTATATTTATAGCCTAATTGTGCAAAAAAAAACTTGTGCAATAGGAGAAAAAAACATTTCGTTGCTTTCGACAGCTCCCCTGTTTATTTCAAGATAAAGCGCTAATTTCGTTATTCATTACATTTTTCAAAGCCAGCTGTTTTTCGAGCGAACAAAACCGACAGGGTGTTGTTCGAAATCATTACAGCTACTGTGATGTTTCATGAATGGTGCGATGGTGTTTTTGATTCAATTTGATTTTTCCAAATCTTGAATTCGAACTCGATCATTTTCGGAAAAAAAGCAAAAACAAAACAACATATCAGAGCTTAGAGTACACACTGAAATAAATAGATATGCAATTTAATAGTATTAAAAGTTTAACAAAAATATAAAAGTATGTGTGTTTGAATAAATAAATATATTGAAAACAGTACCGCCGTTTGCGATTGACGTGAGTGGAAAGAGGAGATACGATAGAGATTACAACAAAGAGTCTAGGTGAAAATAATGGTCACAGAACTGGTGCGCCTAATCCATTGATACGGGCGAGACAGATTAAATTGGAGTGTTGAAAAAATCGGGAGGATATCGTTTTCATTGTCCGTAAAAGACTGCCGGCGAAGCTTGCAATAGCCATTTGACCCAAAAATGTCATCGTGCTACCACCTACGTAAAATTGCACTTCTAGTTGGTATAATTCTATTGCTATACTTCCTGTTCGGAATTTACAACGACACGAATTTCGATAGTGGGGGTGCAAGAAATATTCTATTTGTTGGCATCATAGGCTTGGAAAGCGCTTTTCATGAATAGCGCAATCATGTTTTGTTGTTTTTGTCCCCAACATCTCTATCCGATGTCTCCGTCGAAACCGTATCTTTTGTAGGCAACGTTTTCTGTTCCGACTTAATTTTCCCGATTCATTCGGGATATGCAATTAAAATGGAATTCCTTGTGTTTCTGTGGATCACTGAGTGCATATAGAATTGCTTACTCGGCATCAAAGGGCACAACATACAGATTCAATAATGACGTCAGTCAGTGAGCATACTCATTGCGTATACGTTGCATGTATTTTCAAATCACGAAGCTTCGAGATAGTATAGTAAAAAAAAGAAACTATAGTTCATTGGTAGGGCAATCGTAATGTCGTCAAATGAATCCCATATGATGACTGCCTTGTAAAACTATGATTATTTCTATTTTTACTGTAATAAACAGAAGAGTCTGTCGGTTTGTCTGTACACGATAAACTTCGGGACCAATGGTCCTATTTGGATGCGGTTTTCACCAGTGTATAGTGAATCCCCCGGTGCAGGTTTCAAGCTACGTATCACCACGTTAGGTTATCGGGGGGCTGAGCAGTGAACAAAAATGTAAGACGCGCAGTAAGAAAATTGACCCCGTAAACATGCGCGAGCGGAGTCTAGTTAGTCTTTACTATACTATGGTTTAACATGAGCGGTTAAACCATAGTTTAACTATAGTTTAACCATACCAAATAGAACCGGTTATCCGGATGCGGTTATTTGGACTTGTGAGGTCATCACATGGACTTGTGATAACTTTACAGGTTCACGCTAGTTGTGAGGTTATCACAAATAGCATGGACTTCTCTCGTCCTATGTACGAAAAGAGAAGGCAGTATATTTTTAAGTCTCGTAAAGCAATATATAGAGCGGAATATTAAAGTCTCCATCTTAATCCGTATTTCAAGTGTGATTCAATGCACGACTAACTCGTTACTGTCCAATTCTAGATTTTCAGTGAAAAGCACGTGCTTCTCTACAATCTTATTCCACGTCTCGGTGTGTCTTTCGTGCCGGCTGACATCAAACACGGGATCCAGAAGAGGGTGAGGACGAGGGAGAGAGAAAGAGAGAAAGAGAAACGAGAGAGGCCAAAAGAGACGGGAAAATCGGTAGCGAGCGGCACAGACACCAAATGATATTGTAATGCCGGATTCAGGACTTGAGAATGAGGCTCTCTTCCAAATTATTATGGTTCGTGAAGCTTGGACCGATTCCAAGCTCAAGGAGGGCAAGAGTATCCGCATGCCTAGCAAGTTGGAGAACGGGCGGCTCGGTGGTGTTTCACCCCCGTTGAATGGGCTTCCCCCTGTCAGGCGAGATGAAAGTGTACGAACTTTCCGACAACCGTCACCCTATACTGCGAGCATCTCTACCCTCGTTTCGTGAGCGGCATATTGTGCTATCTTTCTCTTACCTTGTCTTTGCCTTGACTTTTTTTCCTACCTATCGCGAGCCCCACACGCTCTGCTGGCTACAACTGCGAATAATCGAGGCAAGGTAAAAATGTCATCCTCTCTTTAACATGATACACAAAAGTTTGCACAGGCAGGTGGAACGTTACCCCTCCCCTAGTCCTCACTTTATTTGAGGTCGGATTCCGAATACATATTCTCGCAAATTGTGTGCTCGAATTAAAGTTAATTAGTGCACAAAAAGAGACGACTAAACGTCTATTTGAATGGACGGTTCAAATTTTTCAAACGGACATCCGATCCTGATTTAATCGCGAGCATCAAGTTCCAGACTCTAATTTATGTTGCAATTTTTTCTGGACATTTTGATTTTTGCCACCTAACGATGCCACGCGTGAGCGGCTTATTTTTATTTTGTACTGCTTCTTTCACCGAGGCCTAAAACTCCGAAGGCTGCAGTTATTTACATGGAATTCATTTGAGAGTAGAAAAAGCCCTGGTAAACCTGCTTTCGTATTCTGTCGTATTTACTCGAAAAAAAAGTTTCGTCGTGGAAAGTTTCTCTGTGAAAAAGTCGAAGTTCAAAGACCGAGAGACTTGCTCGACGCTTGGCAAACGCGATAAAATAACAAGTGAGTAAATTCCGGCGATATATACCCAATGCGGATGTTTCTTTATTTATACACTCGAACGTGAATACGGCATCGTTGCTTATATTCCCACCCGAAGCAGCGCAACCATGTCAAATTCGGTTAAATGCGATACGCGGCTTTATAGCGCGCACCGAATGTCCGAGGAGAACTTCGTGGATTTTCCTTTCTCATCGTCAAATTCTCGAGCGCGTTCTCTCGTTCGTTCGACTATTGTGATCCGCGGTATACTCGTAGGTACGACCTAACGCGTATAAGCTCTTCGATTAATGGAATAACTTTTCGCCCGCAAACTGTCTATTACTTTATCCGTCGGACCTTCCTCGTCGCTCCGACACTTTCTCCCCAATCATCAATCGTGTATACCATATATATATATATATAGGCACACAAACACACTCCCAGACTTCACGATTCTCACTGGAGAGACATCGAACACGAGACTGCCATTAAATGGATTCGCGAAATTCGATATCCCCGATATTGGGAATAGTGTACCTATAGACTTCCGGAGTACTCGCGTTAAAATTACACACACACGTATACGGAGTGTCCCAGAACTAAATGCGTTCCCTGAAATGGGGGTTTGGAGGTGAAATTCCGAGTCGATTGATATAAACATGTGTGGGTCTCAGATCAATCCCTGAATTATTATCAATATTTAAAGGCGGGCCAATCAGGTGCGCCTGCCTTTAAAAATTAATAATAATTCAGGGTTTAATCTGAGACCCACACATGCTTATATCAATCGACTCAGAATTTCATCTCCAACCCCCCATTTCAGGGAGCGCATTCAGTTCTGGGACACCCCCTGTATGTGCATACAGGGTGCTTCCCAATTATTACGGTTGTCTTGGTGAGCATATAGGCTCTGTCGTTTCGAGCAAAATACTTTTTTCAAATATTATTCAATTCCTCTGCAGATCTTCCTAAATACGTCTGTGAAAACCGTTTAATGATACTCGAAAAACTAGCCAAGTCATAGAAATGATGAGGAGTACGCTTGGGGAGCGCGGTCGAAACACAGCAGCTTTAAACTCGTTTTCCTCGAAACGATGCTTTTCAAATGGGCAACCACGATATCTCGGTAACTCGTTGGCCGATTCAGCTCAGATTTGGCATACACCTTCAGTATACTGTTTTTCAACCTTGGTAGCAGAAGTGAGGGGAAATATATTTTTTAAATTTATAACTCGTAGAATGGTCAGAAGAATAGCAAAAATTGATAATCAAAGTTTAGCATGACGCCATTTGGTAAAATGATTTCTTTTTGCTGAATCTGGTACCAAACATTGCAACGCTCAATCAGACTGAAAATATGTTTTGTTTCTTTCCACATTCATACAACGTCCAGAACACTGGACGCCAATTGGAGGCGTTTGCTGCAGACCGTTGTAAACAAACGTAAAAAATAAAAACGTACATAATAATATTTTTTTATTTTTTTTATGTTGTACATAGTCTTGAAGGAGCGGTGTGTCAAAAATTTCAGAAAAAAACTGGAATAGTTCAACAGTTATTCCATCCTAATAGTCTCCTCCGAAACAGCGCTCTAGACAACAATAGTTCCTTATATGTTGTCCGACAAAAATTGGCCGAGATATTCGCGTTCATTGTCCGACCCTAAGTAAACAACGGCACAGTAGTTGCTCACGCGCAATTTTCTCTCCTCCAATTATTGAATAATGAACGTAAACTATTAAATCATTTTAATAGTTTACGTTACTCTTAGAGACTCACAATAAAGTGAATCTCTAAGGGGACCCTAATAGTTGTGAATTACCCAGCATATACGGAAAAACGATTTCGTAGACATTCCAGTTAAAAGACCGTCCTCATAGTGTCCTTCGTTCCCGTAGTCAACATCATGTAAGCCATATCGTCTTCAAAATCACTTTTAGACAATCGTGATCAGGTTTATATATAGACAATTTCAAGAGCCGTGTAGGCTCCAAAATGAGCCGTGTAGGCTCCAAAATGAATGCC
This sequence comes from Ophion obscuratus, assembly GCA_964007375.1. Lineage (NCBI taxonomy): Eukaryota > Metazoa > Arthropoda > Insecta > Hymenoptera > Ichneumonidae > Ophion > Ophion obscuratus. Next base: position 28,612,301 of record OZ023315.1, read on the forward strand.
CATTCACAAAAAAGAAAATTGGGATCGGTCCTTATAACTGTCAAATTTGACGCTAGCAACCGTAGATATAACGTTTTCAAAGAGTTCTTCCTCCATACGCGTATCTTCCACAATCTCTATTTGTGCATGATATTTGCGGGCTCGATAGCTCGGTATTTGCAGAGTAGAGTCAAGTGTGAGTGAGTCGTATACGCAAACGATGACGAGTATATATAGGTAACCAACTGAATCTCGTGAATCGTAGAACTGGCGCTAGTACATTTCCCTACGCAAATAACATTGGGCAGCCCTTCGTCCTTGCCTCTTCATTGTGATTTTTTATTTTTCACTCTAGCGTGATCTAAGATCCTAGTATAGATAGCAGGCTTTGATAGGACCTCACATAACCAAATATTAATATAAACCACAGCATATTTGCCATACAAAGCATTGTTGCTATAGCATCGTGCTCTATTATTAAGCGTGCTCGTCCATATCCGTTCATAAAATATTCGTAATTTCGATATCAACGCCGCGGCTTGAACAACCCCTAGCCACATTACCGACATGGAATGCAATCGGAGAAAAAATGAGGCCCGGCTGGCTCGCTCCTACCGTTATCAACTTGTACGCGTAAGTCCTGGCAAAGACACATTTGATTGAAAATGAGACTAAAAAATCGCCTATTACTCATTCTCCCGATGATATATAGCCCGGAGATGAAAATCCGCAAGCATCCAATATGTATCATATATATATACGATTACGATGAGCTGCTCACGACTTTTTTTTATCGTTCGTAAAATCCGATGGATAAATCGTTACGTCAGAGCGTGGTTGAGATTTGAGTGCAAGATTGACCTCTTTCTCTATCCTTCTCCACCCCTCTCTCTCTCTCTCTCTCGTTCTGTCTCACTTATATTAAAGTAAGGAGAGTGGTTTTCCCTCGTGTGATAACGCTAGTCTGGAAACACCCTCACCCGCAGCTCTCATCTGCCACGTCGGCTTATATCAACTCCGCGAACGGAATGGTGAATGGACGTCTTATCATACAGATAGACACGCACCCACACACACACACACACACACACACACACATGTATACGAACGGTAGCATCCACAGAAGACCGTAGCCAGCCAGACCAACGAGGTTGGCAAGCAAGCCGAACAGGGATCATTCATTATTCAAGACGCGCACGACTGACGACTGCGATCCAGCACGCACGCCGCGAAACCCTCATTAATTCGCTTTATAGGTTTGCTTAGCCGCGGTCGAGACTCCGCACGGATTTTCGTCCACCCCCTCACGTACCCTTTTTCTCTCATCCTTATACCACACTCATTCGCTCACGTAACGTCTCGAGATAACGTGGACGTTTTACCGCAAGCGCACATACACACGCGAATGGCCCGCGCAATATACACGACGGATGCCCCAACAAACAAAATATATATGCATTCGATTTCTCTTCTGCGAAACGTCATCTACCGTGGTGTCACCAAGTGCGGGGCTGGCGAGATATCATCGATAGAGAGGGAGAGAAGGTGGGAAAGATTAATGAATCGCGCACGGTGCACACGAGTTTCAAAGATTCGAGAGAAATTCGAGGGTCGAATATTTTGGAAGAACCGAGTGACAACGACGTATACTTGCCTTGAAACGTCGTAGATTGATTGTTCTTGTATACGGGTGAAATTGGTTTTTTGTTATTATTGCGCTCGTATTGATCTGGCGATAGTTTCAGAAACTTCAGTGACGAGTTAAAAATGGTTTATTCTTTGTTACACACAATACGTTTTCGATATCATCATTTTGACACTATTTGTTTATTCGAAAATCTTATGTATTAGGTGAACGCGTACGTTTTCGGCCTTTTTTTATGGAAAAAATTATTTATTTTCTTAGAATCAAGGTAAATTTTGTGGGGATAGTAATCTCCGTTTGCTTCCACATATCTACCTGACCTGTCAAGTAGATTGCGAATTCCTTGGCGGTGACAAGATGGTAGTTTTGATTCGATAAAGTCGGTAATGGAATTTTTTACTGCATTGAACGTTGTGAAGTGGCTATCAGCCAAATGATGTTGGAGCGATCGGAACAAGTGAAAATCCAATGGAGCCAAGTCTGATAAATGAGCCGGGTGTGGCGAAACTTCCCAGCCTAACGAATGTAACGCGTCTCTGATACTTTTTGCTGTGTGTGGTTTGGCATTGTCATGCACCAGTATGAGTGGCCTAGGTTATTTGCCTGTGAAGCCGTTTTGAATCTTGCCGAACTTTTTTAAACGACTGCAAACGTTTTGTTGGGTAACTCTTAATGTAGTATCAAGCTCCGATTGCGTTTGGCAAGGATCTTCGTTCACCAACTGCTCCGAATCCTCGTCGTCAAATTTTTTGGCGGTCCTGCTCTCTCGCTATCTTCAAGGTTGAAATTTCCTCTTTGGAACTGTTGAAATCTCTTCGTCGTGGTACTGATGGATACGGCATCTTCCCCCAATGCCAGATAAATCGTCTGCTTAGCCTCGGGAGTTTTTTTTTCAATTTGAACGCGTTAAGCATACAGTGCCTAGTATGCGTGTTATTGCAACTCATTTTGCCCACTGAGCTTGTGATGTAAATTTTGAGGTAATGTCAAGATGTTGGTTCGGAAATAAAGTTTACTAGGTTGGTATAATATGATAGCACACCTGGCGAGAACTACTTTCATCCAAATATTGAATACAGCCGTTTTTATTCTCAGACCGAGAACTTGATTGTACAACTAATAGTTCGTGCGAGTGATACACATACGCGTATTCACTAACTCTTATCAACGATGACGTAAATGATACTTATTCCAGTTATCTTATCCCAGAAACCAATGATTCCAGTGTAAAAATGCGTGTTTCCATTTTGACTAATTGTGAGCCGAATTTCTCTTCAATCTGCGATAAGCTTAACCGGATCTTCGTTTCCTAATCTCTCCACTAACAGTTTCCTGTGGTAGTAAGATCGACCATTTTCATTCCTCGAAGACACAAATATTTGGGTGTCACAGCTCCTTTTTCCAGCCATCGCAGATGAACCGTGAAAATTTCAAGTCCTTCGGTCGCGCAATGTTTGAGAAAAGTTCCCCCTGCTTTTCATAAATTCCTTTAATGGCAGAATTGATGGGCATTTCCTTTTGACAATTCCGACTCGAGGAGTTTGTAGAATTTATTTTGGATAGTAAAGAAGCCTTCGTGAGTTTTGATGTGGAGTCCGTGCAAGATTTGGACCGCCAATAACACTATCATCGAACGACTCTGGGGCGTGTCTCGGCTCCTAAGAAGCGCCACTCCGATCAAGATTATAATCTAACCGTGCAAATGCTTGAAAGGATCGAAAGCAAATGGCAAATAATGCAGAGTCGCGTGCTAGACTTTCGAAACAGCGCTTTAAGTCCTCAGCCACACGAAGATAACAGGATTCCGAAAATGGAACGTGATCAACCAAGTGATCCGGTATCTCAAATTCCAAAGTGGAATATCACTCGGGCTGCTGATGTTGAACGGAGACGCGAGCCAAAGCGCTCGATTGCCTCACCAACGTTGGTTATTTGTAGAATTTCGAATTTTCGTCTCACGGTATTGGGTACCCTCGTGTTCCGATGGGACGAGGAGCTTTCCACAACCGACATGCCATTCATGCATCTCAAAGATGCGCGAGACGTTTCGACCATCGTTCTATAACGAGAAAGCTCGCGTTATCCAAACCGCGGTTCAAGGGTTTCTCTGTTGCCAATCAATCAGTGTGTGTGTGTGTGTGTGTGTGTGTGTGTGTGTGTGTGTGTGTGTGTGTGTGTGTGTGTGTGTGTGTGTGTGTGTGTGTTTGTTTGGGTGCGTGTTTGCGTGCGTGCGTGTGTGTGTGTGTTTGCGTGCGTGCGTGCGTGTGTGTGTGTGTGTGTGTGTGTGTGTGTGTGCGCGCGCGTGTGTGTGTGTGTGTGTGTGTGTGTGTGTGTGTGTGTGTGTGTGTGTGTGCGCGCGCGCGTGTGTGCGCGCGCGTGTGTGTGTGTGTGCGTGCGTGTGTGTGTGTGTGTGTGTACATACACACGCACACACATATATATATATGGTAGAGACCTAAGCAACTATTTCTCTTCTGACTCGAGGGGTGTTATCCGTCGTCTCACCCAGGGCGGTCCGTTGTAAAGCTGCCACGCACAGCTCCTTAAGTATATGTAGGGACGACAACCATATATCCGTCCACTTTCACCGATCCATGTCACTTCTACTTGTATATATTAACACATCACGCGTCTCGTCTCAACCTTCTGACTATCACAAATTTATCTATAACCCCGACGACGGGATTTTACCAGTATCAGAGGCAAAGATTTCGCACACTCGATTGGGCTCGAACGCGAGAAATAAACGAATCATTTTTTTTGTTTAAAAGATCGCGTCAATAGCAATTGTTATTAGAGAACATCGTACCATTGACATCACACAGGTCAAAAACCAATTGCTAGTTAAATATCGTTGCATACATCTGTGATTCCCTCCTTCGCTGTTATCGACGCGTTCACATATTTTCCGGTTTCACACGCTCAACAGAATGCAATTTGAATAGTTTTGAATTGCATTTCAATTGACTAAAACCGTTATTTGCGGTACTTTGAGGCAGTCACAGTTGTCAGCATAGATGTATAGGGAGAGCTTCCTGGTAGCCGGTACAGCACAACGGGTTTATGCAACGGTTCCATATAATGGATGATGCCTTTGTCTTCGGGATCTATCGCAAGCTACGCGCCAAACATCAGCCTGCCCGCCATTAGTCTCCATTCAACGCCCACTGGCCTCTGTCTCTCGACGTGATATAACCCAACACAAGGAGAGATATTTGCAAGTAAGTCCTGGTTTGAGAACAAGTGAAAGGTAAATCCCTAGTTTTCACCGAAAACACGAATTGCCTAGCTTTGGCAAACTATATCAAACGGAAATTGGATCTAAAGCGCTATTCCTTGTGCACACAACCATGGCCGAACAGTCTTGTTCGATAGAAGGAACATAAGAAATCGAAGTAGCAATAAAACCGCGTATTAGCGTGGCGTAACCAGCGGCGAAGTGTACGGTAACATTGTGCTTTGTGGTCAGCGAAAAAACACTGTTATGGCGTTTTGGACCTGATTTATGATGGAATTATCGATTTGCCGGCCAGGTGTCGCACGTACACAGTTATGACGGTTATCGGATTGGTCAGCATGCTGGACTATGTATGCGAGGATGACTGATTGTTGGCTAATTGAATTTATAATGTTAAGCCTTTGGCTCTTTCGGGACAGCATATATGCATGAATCCTGTTACAAAATGTCATTACTGTGTATTATTGATGAACTTCCACATCGGCCTTCTATAATCGGATGATGCTTGACTGGGATACGTTGATTTTGCATCCTTGCAACTGAGAGTGTCGACCTCCTATCCTAAGAAAGCTAACCAATCACACCTTCCTAGGGTTCCGTATGTGCGTCCGTTCGGCCGTCGGTCACCACCTCACAGTTTCTACACTTTAAGATCTGTATGCATAAACTTTTTAAAGTAGATGCTTCCGATAGGAATTTCAATTAATATCTAGCGAAATCTTGAAAAAAAAAAACATTGCTAAGCATTTTTCCCCTGCATGTAAAAAGGGGTGACATTCTGTCTTTCGCGCACCCTATCGGATGATGGTTGTCAGATGTAATGCGTCGTACGCGCTTTATTTCACGTGACCTGATGGATTATAGACTACATTACATTAAGTAGTCTAAAAAATTCTAGGTCCTCGCATTTGATGATCTTTCGATCAAAATTACTTTGGTTAACCTGCGTCAACGGATCCAGGAGATATGGACAACCAAATTGTCACTGAGTTGACTTCATGGAAACTTCATGGGAGGACAGCACAAATAACTTTATCGCATGTTGTTTGAAGTCTCGTTCATAAAATATCAAACAGATGAGCCTCCTCTTCAACCTGTTTGCTCCATTGTAATGTTTATGATTGCGGATTGTTAAATAAAATCAAAAGTAGTATGCTGTACCACATACACAATAACTACATATTAGCTACACATTAATTCTTCAACGGATCCCACAAACCACTTAACCCTACTTTATGCGTGTTCCACCACGCACTTGACATTATTTTCCGCTCTTCAATCGTATAATCGCTCATTCTTCCGGTCACCTACATGAATCCTTCATTTTACCTTTTATAACGCATGCCCGTTTAATTTCTCCGGTTTGAATCGGGACCTTGTTCGATCGACAACAACCGTGGATTCATAGGTACACTGCGAAAAACGGAGCTAATGTCATGTTCGTTGGTACAATGAAAAAGCAGGAAAGAAGATTGCTGAAAGACGTTTGTACTCTAGGCGGAACTTCCGCCGTATCGTAATACCTAAATCGATCCGATACCAGTATTCGCTCGTTGTGATTGTGTATTGCTCGTTGTGTCATGGCACATTATTAAAACTTTATTCGTCACCATACGCCTCGTCTCTGATTCTCGGCATGCTCGATAAACATGGTGATTCTCCATTTTCGCTCACGTACTCGTACGACTAGCCTATCCGATCCTCTGAACAAAGTCCATTGCAATGAGTTTGGTAACAGCACGCGGGAAATTCTCTATGCTTACATCGACTCCGACTAAAGCCCCCACAGGTATTGGATTATCTTCTCAATGGTATTGTCGCGCCGATAATGGGCAAAGCTCCATTATGAAACTGAATATCCACTATTTTTCCCTTGCGTCTGTCATTTGCCAAATGACCTGTTAACAACGCTGCTGAGGGCCAAATGATCCGGCGAAATGGAACATTCAGCAGCATACACTACAGTGATCCCAGAATCTATGGCTATTATTTCGCAATACGTACCACGGACCTAGCCAAAACAACCACCATCCTGAAGGTATACGTTCGTCATGTCGTGTACCAGCCGCTAGAAAATCAAAAGAACGTCCAACATCGTGTCTGAATCCATTCTACTGGAATACAGACTTCAGTGGATAATTGCTTGTTGATTTGCTACGTAACGTTAAAAGTTACGAGGCAATATCCCATCCCAACGTTGCACGGTACCTTTGGCGAAGTAATTGCACTCTGTCCATGAATCTCGTTACATCAGAGTCTAGGTAACACTTTCGCGCAGCTAATAAGTGGCAAAGGGAAAGAAACGGAAACGACTTGAGGGAATAACAACCAGCGAGATCTCATTTACGAATGGAGCCAACGAATACCTCATAAGCACACTTTTACGTTAAAGTGTTAATATCCGACTTCAGTAGGGACTACCATACAGGTAATACGTACTTTTCAACCATATGTAACATTAATAAATACTGATGGAGCTTCGGCTATATCGTGCTCCGTTTAATTCACAGTTTCAGGAGAAACGTTACTCTTCTGGCCTTTTGCCGCTTATTTTATGGATGTTTCGTACCGCGGAGCGCTGTTGGGAAAAATGCTTTTCGCCAACGGTATGTGGTTATTAAAGGTGGCTGTGGATTCCGACGGTGTAGTCACGATTATGATAAGTAATAATACTACGAGCGAAACCGAGCTACTATGTAGCATGGAAACGCGCTGCCGGAATGAATGGAAGAGAGGAGCGGTCAAGGACTCACTGAAAATTGCGATAAATATATATGTATGTGTGCGTGTGTGTGTGAGTATGACAATATATCGTGCAGACGGAACAAGGTACAGCGCGAGGACAGAGGCAAGAGTTGTATGCTTTTCGGCTCACATGAACGACCCTCGCTGTTGTCGCTGACGGCGATGAGTGTATTTTCCCCAACGGCTAGCATTGCATTCACCTCTGCTGCTTCGCTAAGTTACACTGCCGGCAGTATTACTCCAACGCGCATATATACACACACACACATATGTATGCATATCTATATTTGTATGTGTACATATATATATATATATATATATATATATATATATATATATATTCACCAACAGCTGGTATACATCGTTGGACCTATATGTATCAAAGCTACCGCCATCCCATGACTGCGGGCTGCTCGTTTGTCAAACGTCTCCTGGATCAGGGCGAGGGTGCGGATGGCTGGATATGCCTCAGCGGGAGATGAGCGTTGACCGGACGTCGCGATGCTTCCTCGGCGTTGCTACTCTGGGATCGGCTTTCCGTTTGTCCTACTGTCCATCAAGGCGATATAACTAAACCGGTTGGGTTTGAACCTCCCTATATTCTATTCATAATGTAAATAGATATATTTATATGTACATATGGATATGTAGTGAGTAAAAAAAGTATGTGTGCATCTCACACGAAACAGTTGTTAATTTGTTTTTATTATTATTTATTATTAATTTGTTAATTTGTCTTTCTTTCGAAAGATAATTTAAAAAAGACAACGTGCATAAATACTTTTTTTACCCACTGTATGTATTGTGACGCAATCTTTTCCTTCGGATCTCTCGAGCCTCGGGAAACATTCGCGTCACCTTCGGCCGTCTACTTTCGCCGATGCACCCGCATGCTCCGGTGAGCGCTAGCTAATTTGTTTCACCAGGTTAGTGATCGGTATGACCTAAGGGATGGGTTTATAACTACGTCCATCCCCGCCAAACGGCACAAACACGAAATCAGGAAAAACGCAGCTGGGTGCATCAGCGCGAGCTGATCACCCAGGACAGGCACGACAGTGCACGGCCGCTTGGGCTGCAAAGTTTGGTAGAGAGAGTCGGGATCTGATTTCAATAGATAGGGAGATTCATAACAATATCGGCGAGAGCACAAACGAATCGGTTGTTGTTTTATTACGAAAACACGATGGGAGCAAAATCATAAGATCTGCAATGCGAGAACTCGCCGAAAATGCACTGGAAATCCTCAGGCTTGGTGGAGGAATCTAGTGCGAAAATTCCTCGATCACGTTAACACGCACTTCGCGAAAAACGTACTGAAACGTACTCGATGACGCGCACTTACGTAGCGCGCTCGGGAACGAAACGAGCGTGTCGACAGAAAAACTGTCAACACACGAGCGCGACACCAAAGCCGAGTTGCCGTAATAGCAATTGCAGGCAGACTGTTGCTTCAAGACCTTTTCGCACATCGCGATCTAAACATCAAATTCCTTTACCGATAACTCCTGCCCGCTGACGCGAATCGCCTCTATACGCTATTGGTAACTTATCGAGAAATATTCCCGCAGTAGCTTATGGAGATTGTCCAAGATGGCATCCCCTGGTGCACAGCGAAAACAGGGCATCTAACTCAACTCAAAATCGGCACGAACGGGTTCCATGAACCTTCGACCGCAACATTAACCTCCACCCGTTCTCTAGCATTCATGCACCTTATCCGTCGGGTGCCGGTATTGCGCCCGGACCTCCGCTGATCGACGGCGACCTCCGTCGAGCGCTCCTCTCTCGATAATTTGAGCCATACTCCCCTCGACGGATAAGAACGCCTGAAACCTCAACAAAACCCAGCGAAATCGAAATCTCGATATCGGTAGCGCGTAATCCTAATCTGTATCCGAGGTGAAACGGAGAGATCGGACCATACATGGACAAAACTGATCGGTAGCTGGTCGGGAAGTTCTTTGTGACCGTGAGTTTAAAAATATCACCTCACAGTATATATGTGTGCACATGTGTATAAATGCATACGTATATGTGTATGTATGTATAAATGCAGTAGCCTCTTAGCCGCGAAAACTTCGAACACATTCTCAAAGTTGCCCGAGTAGAAAGATCTTGTTAAGTTTTAGTTATTTTTCCCGGATCTGTAAGTTAAACAAATAATAATATTAATGCAGTGAAGTGAAAACGTAATTTACCACTACTACGGTGATGCCGGAAGGATATTTAAGCGATGTATACAAACAGGGATTTTGGCCTCGTAGAATTGGATGAGGCTATAGTATGCATAACAATCTTATAATTACCGTTAGTCGTTGCAGACTATTTATACGTTAAATGCATCGGGAGCCCGTGATGTGCATGATGTGAGAAATGGATCAGGCGTTGGAGGGATCGGGAAGAATCATGGGGTAGATAGGAAGCAGAGATTGGACGAACGAGGTACAGGTCTATGGAGGGAGAGAGAGAGAGACGACGACGACGTCGCCGAAAATAGGCCCGCAACCGGTCCGTGCAACAGCGCTCCGGAAAAGCCGATTAATGCAAATGCCTAACTATTGGGGTGTATAGACAGGTTGCGGGTGGGCCGATTCAGCGATCCAGCATGTCGTGGGGCTCTAGTTGAACGGGAGTTAGCAGGATATCTTTCCTACAGGGTTGGTCCTCTGTCAGGATACGATACTAGTGTGACCACAGTACCCAACCAGTCTTCATTCCAGCTCGTGGTGCCTGTGCGAGGACATTCTGAATCACCCGTGCCTAACTGCTGAGCGCAAGGGGCCGAGGTGACCCTTCTACGTCCGGACCGTGGACGCTTCAATTTAGAATGCTAATCAGCCGACTCCGTCCTAGCTGCCGCATTTATGCCCCTTCCCCCTCCCGACATCCCCTTCATTCTGTTTCACCGTTCCATTCGTCCCTTCACCACACGACAGAAGCGATATAATGCGACGGCTTCAATTTCTGTACGTGCGTCCATCTCAGTTAAATCACTGAATCCCGTGAATGCAGTGGCACATCATTTGGACTCGTGCGAGGAAGTGCGTTAGGACAGGAATAGTTTTTTTGGTACGACGCGATGTAACGGAAACGTCTTTATTCAAATACGTATACATTCTGTATCAATGTTTGTCCGACGAGAAAAGCCTACACGTCGCGACTTGAAGTATATGCATTTTGCATGATCATGAGGATAGCTGGGTTTTGCAATCTAAAGGTAGTAGACTCAGAGTAGCGTTTCATTCGTCGGCGTTGATAACATTTTTTAGGATTGTCCGACTCGTGAAATATTTATCATAAACGACAGCCAATGAACGTTAATTCGCCTACATACGCCTTGGATCTCTCAGGGTTTCCCAATTTTACCCGCTATACGTATTTTGGATTCGCCATCGCAAAACGCGGCTAGCCGGTGATTCCATTCGCCAGCACTCGACACAAAAGGTCGATAGCCGACGGGTTCGTTGTCTCTCTGAAATAGGGAAAGCCGATGGGAAAGTACCATCAGACTCAATGAAAGCAACATCGTCCCACCACCCGGAGCCGCGAGGGAATAAACGGCAGGGGCTGAAGGAAGTCGCGGCCACGATGAAAAGCATCGGTAATCCAACAGACGACTCGCTGCGGAAGATAATTAAATTCGGGAAGCGCAACGCGCGACTCGCTATGAATATAGTAGAGACGCTTATACGGATTCGCATGTACCTGCGCTCTACAATCACTCCTCCCAGCGGACTATCCGAATTTAGCGGCAGCGAAGAGCTCGATGCTGCAACAACATTGAGCAGTTGCGATTGTAGATATTTCACGCTGAATCAAACCCTGTTCTTCTCGGCCCAAATTGTATTATAAAAACGGGATAAAACTTGTTTAAACGTCCAACTGCGTTCGCGCCGTTGCTAAGCTTAAAATAACGACTCTGATTTGCTGGAGGTTGAAATAAGAATCGCAACAAACAGGGAGTGCAAAGACTTTGTAACTGCGTAGAATATTTTCTGGTGGTACTATTGCGGAATGGACGACCATCAATTAGCATCTACCCCCTACATTAATACCCACGGGTCAATATTTCGTCACCCAATGCTGTTAGGCCATTTACGAACGTTGGTACTGCGTCGTCACCGCGTCAATCCCGCGACAGTCGTGGGGATGATCGCGATGACGTACGTCTCGAGTACGAAGTTTCGCGCTAATAAGAGCGTGACGTCAATGGCATCCAGCGCCGGGAAATTAATGTGAACAATCCTCTAGGCATGATATTCACACTTTATCCTCGTCATTTGTCTTCTACTTCCGCTTAGACTCATAACCGAGATGTGTAGCATGTGTGCATAATGAACCATAAAATCTGTATTGCATATATATGTGTGTGTGTGCGTGCGTGCGCGCGCGCGCGTGTGTGTGTGTGTGTACAACAGACACATTATGACACTGTGGTGCGAGAGATGGGAGAGGGTAAATCTAAGAGATTAGGGACGTGAACATGAAGTCTCAAGAAGGATGAGGAAAAGCGGAAGAGGAATAATCTCCGTTGAATGAAACTCATCAAACCGCAATGGTACCAACTGGACTAGCCTCAACAATAGTCTAAAGCAGTGTTCGATGAAATTCCGCTATATTTCGAAGTCTTGTCTCATACCCCGATAAAAATATTACCCAGTTAAGTAATAATCGACTACGTCAGATCAATATCTAATCGACAAAGCGGCAAGTTGTGGGAAAGCGTTACATCCCCGAATTAAAAGCCAACTACTGATCGACATTGACAGGTAACGACCCCGCACTGGCGTACGCCTGATGACTCAATGAATCTTGTTTTTACACAACATTTGTGCTAGCCAGGAAAAATAAACAATGTTATTGCAAGCCCCGATGCATCGCCACATTTTAATGCACGCAAAACGATAGAGCGTGGCTGGAGTTTTTAAGAGATGGGAAAGTGAATGAAAAAGCTGAAGCAAATTCTATTTAGCAAGTTACTCATTACACTAGCAATAATGTGGGTCCATGCGAATAAGAAGGTTCGGTTTCTGCAATCTTGACTTCGAAATTTATCACGGTCTCTCACACACACACACACACACACACACACACACACACACACACACACGCACGCACGCACGCACGCACGCACGCACACACACACACACGCGCACGCACACGCACACGCACGCGCACACACACACACACACACACACACACACACACTGGTCCAGCGCGCGGTGTCTCACTTCCGCTTGTGAAGGTGCAAGCTCATCCGCGAGCAAGTTTGATACATAACCCTTCCAATGGAAGTATACACGAGCCAGTATAGTGTACCCTAGACCGCATCACGTTTCATGTTGTAGGTGACCAAGCGTGTACAAACCTCATATAAATGTACGCCTGTGGCCCGTACATGGTCCGTACAGTGTCCAGTTGCACGATGCTCTGTGTAATCATTGCCGACGGCTGGATGGCACCGCAGTGTATACTTATTCGAAGACTGGAAGTTAATTTCAAATTGGTATGAAAAATACTGCTTAGAGATTGTACGTATGCATATCAAGGATTTTGTTGTTGCCAATGTTCGCGCAGCTGTCCAATACCGCAGGGCTGGATTTGTGCCCGGTTAGATGGTACCATGAATGTGGTCCATACAAGTATTTTCCGACGGCTTAGCAACGGCAAAAATGCCTCATTCTGTTTAAAGAGAAAATTGTTTTACAGCATGCAACGGTATGGGTATCAAACCGAATCACCGGAATACTCATTAACAAAGTTGACATCAAGCCACAGAACTTGTGAAATTTCTCACGAATAAGTACAAGTGCACCTCGAGTACAAATGAAAACTCGAACGAAATTCGTGTTGATTCCGAAAGTCAAGCACACCCTGCATACGCATTCGATAAATTATACAACCCCTACATACATTTCCAGTATGCTTGAATATACTTGCATGAGGTATACTTACAGAGCGGATAGGGTTAATATATTCCTGCACTACATGAGACTCCCGAACGTGCCTTAACGATATTCGCATTACCTGATAGCATAGAAGGGATACGCCATCAATTTACGAACAGGGCAACCATGCGTTACCAACTCCACCAAAGTAAGCAATCACGTCACCGTGTTTCGGTAAGACTGGCGCTTCGTTCCTGTGCACCACGATTCAACGTAAGGCCGCATTGACGAGCCATCGACTAGCTATACGAAAGAAAATCCGTTACAACGTCTTATCTGATCGAAGCGTATAACAATGGACGGTGATGGCATGCTAAAACATGATTTTCCCTGGATGCCCCAGAATCGATCGACGCCGCGAATATAAACTTCATCGCGACAAATCTCCCCTGTAGTGCACGAGCAGCGACTATCTTTCTGTTATGCATTTTCGCCAATTTGGGCGATCAACCAAATTAGTAGAAATTACGATCATGCTTTCCTAATAAAGGCGAACCCAAATAACAGAATGTCTATGAAACTTTGGAATAGCAGAGTATGCATCGAGTCCTTGAATAACGAGTTCATCAGTCTCGGTCTTCGGAACCATGGTTCGAATGGATGGTTTCTGGGTCCCTTATTGTATTCTGATCGCAATTTAGAGATCCCACAAATACGGATGGTCAAGTTACGATGCGATCGAACTGGAGATTTATCAATGTCACTGCTAATCGTAGAAACAAAAGTTTATCAGCCATAAATTATGACAAATGGGCCATCGCAACTAACCCCCAGGTATGGTCTGACCATTGTTTAGTACAAAAGCCTGGTAGGACTAAGAGATGATATCCAATTTCGATAAGCCACTATCGACAAGCCAGGAGAGCCTTCGAACATCGTCAGGAGACAGCAGGGGATGAAGGTCTCGCTGCAGCGTTGGCTGCTTCGTGAGCCAGCACGATCACTTGCCACGATGGATTGATCGCACGAGGCTCTAATCGCACGCTTCGAGAAATTAATCCCCTTTCGCTAAGTACATTATCTCCGCACAGCGAGAGCTCGAGGGAGAAAGATACAGACAGAGTGGCGTCCCCTCTGCTCTATAAAAGCCACCAACGTACGTGAGTGCTAACCTAAGCGACGCAGATATGAATATACGTGGCCGAACGAATTTATTGGGCCTTGGTCATATTACGTACCCAAGGTGGCTTGTAGGCCTGTATTAAACCGAACGTGTAGGGCGTCCAGGCTCTTGCCACGAGCAATGGGCCTATGCGTTTAAGCCCAACACATTATATACATAACGTACTCTGATAATATCATTTCAAGCACCGTATATCCCCACCCACTGAGGACCGCAAAATTCTCAAACACATACGTTAGCCAACAAGAATATCGATTCTCATCACGAGAATATTCGTCTAGGGTATTGAAAGCAGCTTCAGCGATGCAATAATATATGCAGATATAAATATATCAAAGAGAATGAGTAATGGGTAAAGTGACTAACTTCCAACGTCTATTAAATTAAAAATCGTATAATGGATACTGTGAGAAAAGCATGACGACAAAAACTACAATGATGTATATAGTGGGATATGGTATCTGGAAATACATCCCAGTGGGCTCCACTTGAGGGAACCCTTACCGATAGTTGGCAACTGCATTCACCGTCGTGTACTTATAACACGCCGGCGAGGGGAGAGAACGAGAGTTCGGTATTGGGCAGAAGTGAATAAAGAAGGTGGTAGGAAATAGATGGCGATGAAATAAGAGGGATTCCTCAATATCGGGTTTTTCACAAGGACTGGCATATATATATATATGTTAATTCTACAGGCCCCTTCCCTTACCAGCATATCTCCCCTTTTAGCTCAGTTTCGTCGACTAGTGAGAAACTCCAGGTCGAAGAAAGGGGAAAGAGGTGAATGAGAGGTGGTGGTATATAGGGATGAGGGAATACATAGAGCTGAAAAGCAAGACCATAGACAGGAGAGGAAGTTTCGTTATCTCGAGTTACGTCGGTACTCGTTATGATCGAAGTTTGCTCGGCAGTCGGGCGTGCCTTGAGTTGCCGCGCAACCGCTGTGCTCTTGAAATGTAAGGGGTAAAATGGTCTTTCAGAATTGGAATCGGGGAGGGGGGTGACAGCCCTACGCCAACATTGTTCAACTAGCTCGATGTAGAATCGAGTTTAATGCTGTCAATGAAGAAGATTGGACTACTGAGACCGTTTATCCTGGAAAAAGAAAAGGCCGTCTCTTCCGCACATTGAGATGTGGTCGCTACCCATCGTTGGGTCGATAGTGCAATTACGAAAGATGGAATATATCAATTTCCCGAAGAAAAAGGGACACAATCCACAGATCTTCAAGGACAGCCAACTTTTGAGCGCAATAAACCGAGGGGAAAAGCATATTAATCGGAAGTTCGGATGAAAGACTTCGGGTGTATGAGACAACAGCAGCAACAACAGCAATGAGGTATTTGAATTTCATTCGCAATTCGAGTTTACTAAAGACGAATTCACTGTGTACCGAACGAAATTACTGTGGACCGTTGTGTGCGGGAACGCGTGTGTGTGGAGCCGAAAGGAGATTTTGCATGGATGCCTTGAGAAGTGTGCTGAATGAAGGATTTCTAGCTCTACGAGCTGGCGGATGGAGACCAAGCGAAATGAGCCCACTGGACTGTACAACACACCGAGAGAATGAATTAACATACCAAAGGGGACCAACGTTTGCCAGTGTGTTGGCCGCTACGCGCCGAGATAACTCGGATGCTGCGAAAACCAACCTTCTCTCGTCTTTACTTCGGTAACCATTACATGCCAACATTCACCCACACATGCACACATATAAAACGGTTGTTACAGTTAACGGAAACCACAACCGACAGTAGCAAGCGCAGTTTGTTCGCTAGCGCTTTTCCCTTAATACTTTTCGACGTCCACTCAAGCCGCTACAAGCCGTAGCAATTAAACATGACTTTGCCAATTAGTTCTTCGTTAACAAGTTTCTTTGCGCCTCTTGATATGCAAATAATCATCGTCCCATTTATAATATGTGACTCCCGCGAAGACACGGGAGAGTCAATGAGAACGTCACTTCGAATCGATCTGATGCGGCACCGTTGCTTGGATGGGTGATCGCTTAGGCGCGCACCGAGTTGCGCGCCGACTACCAAGCGGAAAGCACTGGTTATCTGATGTTAAGGCATTATATCTGAGACGGAAAAAATTTCTGTTTTTTTATCGGCTTAAATGATGGGTAAACATCACAAGAATGATATACAAAAGGAATTATGCGCAACACTTTTATTTTTAGACTTTATTTTCTTACACCTTACTTACACCTAGACGGTGAAAGTAGCAATTTCGAGCCGTTTAGTCGAGTTGTTGTACAAACATTATACGTCGTAACAATTGAAGACCTGCTTTTAAAATGCCTCCGTGGATACTCGCAGTATTCAAATGAGAGTTTGAATTATATCGTGTGGACGATAGCTCCTAAATCAGTTTTGAAACAATAAGGGAGGTTTCGACTTTGTTGGGCCAAAAAAACTTCGATTTTTCACCATTTTTTAATGCGAAAAATGTTAAATATAGAACTGACACTGGTAGATGAGCGGTCGGGATTCGGGTCTGGCGGTACTTCGAATTAAGCAGCATTGTGCGTGGCCAATACTCGGAGCGGTGACCGCCTAGCCGTGCACCAGCTAGCGCATCAACCAGCGAGCGGAAAGCCAATACTTCTGATGCCTTGGTGTAGATACTTTAGTTAATGTTTGTCCACGAGAGAAACAGAGAGATATAGGCCGTCTACAGGGTGTTCCAGCACTTAATGTGTTTCCTGAAATGAAAGGGGGCGTGAGAGTGAGGGTGAAATTCTGAGTCGATTGATATAAGCATGTATGAGTCTCAGGTTATCTAAAAATGATCTAAAAATATTCAAACGTTTTTATTTTATGAACAAAAAACGGCAAAAGATTTCGGTAAAAAACTAAACTTCCCCTTCGATGGCTCACATTTTTTTCATTTTTAACAAAGTAAAATTATGTTTAATTTTTTTGCTTCAAATCACCTGTTCAGTAGTTAGGACATACCATGTTTAGTCAAACTTGAAAAAATCTAATCATGTTCAATAAAGAACGCTTAGTGAAAACACCAAATTTCAATATTCTATTAATAATATTTTTCGCATAACAAATTGGTGATAAGTCGAACATTTTTTGGCCCCAACAAAGTAGAAAACTGCCTTAAATATGTTTTTCTCGAAACCACGCTTTTTTTAAATTGGGACGAGGCACAATTTGAACAGTTTCTATCCTATTGACCTGAAAATTTTTGCTGCAGCTTCTTAGATAGATTCTCTAAAGAAGTACGCACGATATTTTCGATACATTAACAATTTTCGTTTTTATAAACAAATTAAGCCCGATTTTTTAGCGAAACAAGAACAATTTATAAAAAATGGTGCCATTTTGCGATTAAAAAAACACCATATTCGTTAAATAATCCTGCGTACTTCTTTAACAAAACTAATGCGAATGATGCAAATTTTTCTTTTGTTCTGGGCACATAAAATACGCAGGACATAAAAGTCCTGCGTCCGTTCGCAGAGCGCCTAAAAAATCTCTCTCAGTGTTGCTACGACTGAGCCGCTAATGGTATTTTTTTGTATACCTCAACACATGTAGAATTTGTGACGGTCGAGTGGATGGTTTAAAGGATGCGCGAGGTTTTACTAATTGGGGTCGAGATGAGTATGAGGGCGATTGTAGTTAAGACGTTGTATGTTTATTAGCGAGTACCAATGGTTGAAACAACGTGCACTCCATGTTGTTTCGGTTGGAGAGTCGGAGATGGACTGACTTCTTTGGTTCCAGAGGGAAGAAGTATGATTGAGGTGGATGGGCCTAGGAAGGTACAGGGGATGATGTGAGGAAGCGTAGCGAGGCCCGTGGGACCAGTGACAAAGGGACGAAAACACAAAGAAGATGCAGTCGAGAGTTTCTAGGAAAGAAGATTAGGTTTAGATGAGCGTTGAGGTTTAGCTGTGGGAAACAGTTGATCGCGATATGAAGTGTCGGATGTTGGCGTGAGACTGGGTTTGGGAATAAGAGTTATGTGGGACCGTGGCAAATTAATCATACAAACCTCATTGCTATTGCCTTTTTTAATATTGTCAAAATAAAATTCAAGTCTCATTTTTCGGTGTGCCACGTAGACGTAACGCCTTAATGCAACTGAAACTCGGTAAAAAGACAGCCACAATACTTTGAACGGAGCTCGATACTTTTATGAGATGAAATGGAAAAGCTGTCCCAAGTTCGATATGGCGCGAATAATAATTAACGTATGCATACGCGCATACACAAAACTCCCCTGTTATTGGAACATTTGACCGTTCAATTTCGGCTCGTGTGTGTACCGTCGTCGAGCAGCGAGAAGGCAAGCATATCACGCGAATTTTCATCAATTTATGGCGGCTATCGTGTTTTACGCATGATACATCTCACATCCTAATTTACCCGCAGCATCCCACGTTGCCGTAGTGCCCACGCGTTAGGACATCGTCGAGAGTCAGGCCACCGTAAATTGCACTCTAGCCCTTAATCATCTCGAATTTCACGGTCGTAGAGAAGGGTTAGGCGTGCGTGTCGAACGCCGGACATTCTCGCGCGCGGGCGCGCGCGCACTTCCAAACCCAAACACGTAGACTCATACATGTATGCATATATATCGCAAAGGGTGGAAACTGGACGATATTGGTCTGGCTACCTAGTCGGCCTGTCATGAATTTACGAGTACACGGGGAATGTAGTGGGCCATCCATCCGTAGGTACGCAACACTGAGCCGCACGAGTCGAGCGGACGATCGCGATATGCGAGATAATTTCACACCGTGTGATACAATTGCGATTAAACAACCGCGCACGGGAAAAAAAAATATATGCGTGCGCAATCGTAATCCCGTTGATGATTGCCGTGACAATCATTCGCGCCAATGATGATGACACGCGAGCCATGGTTAGACAACGTGTAATTCAATATACGATGCTACCGATTGAATATTAACGCTGTTTCGTGTCGTACAGCATGACGCCCAATGTTTCTACCCCCCCCCCCCCCCCTCTCCCCTGCGATGTGTACCGAATTCCCGCAATCCAAAGATACATCGCTTGTGCTTTATTCAGCAAACCATTGCCGAATCAAATTTCCGCACACAGGTGAGATTTAGAAGCAGCGCAGGCAGCGATGTGCGCAATGTTACCACTCGGAAAATAAGCCTCGCGCGTTCTGTATTCCGATTTTATCATCCCTAGAGTCCTACATTATGTCGCGAATACGAACACCATCATGCTCAGTCGGAAGACTAACCGCGACAATTACCTTTTCCATTTTCCACAGAAATCGGGGAAAAGCAGTCATCGTTTTATGCAGCAGACACCATAGCGACGACCGTTTTACAGTTACACGTCACTTCTTAAGTGGTGGCACTCTTCCACGTCTGTAAGCTGGCGCTATTCCAACTTTTGTAAGAAGAAACCACGCGAGGGTGGTGGAGTGGAGTCGGGGCCGCCAATATCGTGAGACACTTCGATTTCCTGAGATTCTCAGTTGCACGGTAGAGATATAAAGTGTATGTATAGAAACACACACACACGTGGAGGCATATAAATATATGCGTTTGTCAGATGTGGCCGAAAATACATATATATAGAAATAGGTTATTTTGAACCGTTCACATCTACGGAGTGTCGTCTATCAGCACGTCACGCTGTTTTAAGAACGGTCGCTGAAGTCGAATACCTTCGAAATCACCGTTCCCTATAGATATACAGATACGTATACCGGGACGGTTTATTGCGGGAGTCCGCTGGAACTTCGAACTATCGGGAGCGCTTTCTCGTGGCTTTCACACAGAGTTCCGATCTTGCTGAAAGTTCCCTCTCGCGGTTTCCGCACGTGTCATGCCCGAACGAACAAAACTCACAATGGCGATAGCACAACTGTGTCGTAGATACGTAGAAACGCTCGCTATTGTAATATACAGAAGTCACTGGGTCGCGGAATAGTGAAAGATTTGCGAAATCGTTCAAGAGTCGCACGCGATGAATTAACGAGCGGTTCTTGTATGAAATATGGAAATTTAACGAGTTTGAAGATTTTCCATCCGCTCGAATTTATGATAGAGCTCAACTGAAAGAACGATTATAGAAGTGCGAGCGGCGATCACTCTGGGACTTTTACGAGGTCGCGATGTATTTTCTTTGTTTTTTTTTTATTCTTCCATTTTAAGCTCCACCAGGTAGGACGAGCGGTATCGTCGAAACCAGAATAAAGCTTGTACATTGTAGAAATATATGGCAAATTTTTGCACACGACGTATGGAATGAAATATGTGAATAGTCACAACAAAGCACATCGGAGAGTGCGATGGAAGAACAAATAACATGAGTCAACAAAAGAAGAAAACAAATTCTTGGTGCCAGCAAAAGTCGTATCAGTTTTTGTCATGTAACTACTGATGAGATCTATGCTAACCTATATTTTAAATTATCACACGGCGATTTCAAATTAACTTTAATTTTATAGTGTTCATTGGCAGTTCATTAAAGCTATTTATCTCTTTAAGGGGAGGGTAGGGGTTTCAGCGTGAGAAAAAAAACACTTTTTTGCGAATTTTTTTCATCGATGTGGATAGAGTAAATTTATTGAAACCTTTTGTACATTGTTAAGTGTCATTTGAAGAACATTCCGTGAAATTTGTACGCGAAAATATCCACAAACAAGCCAGTGCCGCGTTTTTCTCGAAAACACTATTTCGAAGTCCGTGTTCACTGCCATTTGAAAACTACATAACCGATTTATTTCAAACTTGGTACACACTTTCTACTTATAAAATACCTCCCCTCAACGATCAGTTTGAGATTTTTTTTTACATTGAGGGGGTTTTCCACCCCCAAAATAGCACTTTTCACTGTACATGAACACCAAAAATTTAGAAATCGAAAAAAAAATTATCAAAGACCGTTGGGGGGAGGATTTGATGATACTTTGACTAAATTTCAATGGTACTTAATTTCAGATAATTTCTAGCTGAGTTACAGTGAACACCGCAAATCGGGTTTTTCGAAAGGCGTTCTTGGAAAAGCTTTGTCTCCGGCTTGTTTGTGGATATTTTCGCGTACAAATTTCACGGAATGTTCTTGAAATGACACTTAACAATGTACAAAAGGTTTCAATAAATTTACTCTATCCATATAGATGAAAAAAATTCGCAAAGAAGTGTTTTTTCACGCTGAAACCCCTACCCTCCCCTTAAAACAAAATTATTTACTGTTGTAAATGAATTCCGTTATACGATGACTGTAGCAAGGCGACGACGTACTGGTTTGGAGAACTCTAATACATTTTGTTATACAGGGTGTCCCTCTTATCTCTACCACCCGAAATAACTCGGTAATAATCGACGTCACAATAAAATGTTCCAGACAAAAATTGTATGGTGTGAAGGAGACCATCAAAGGCGACCAATTTTTTTTTTATTTCGGTGGAGGCACTCACGCACAGTGAAGTTCACCTTCACTTTTTTAAATGGAATGGTACATTTTTTACAACCATCTTGTGGAGCACCGCGAGCCGCATAAAAAACATCGGGGGGTCGAAAACGTTCAAGGTCATTCAAGGTCAGTATCGATGCTACAAATCTAAACATCTCGGATCACTACCAAGTACTTGGTAGTGATCCGAGATATTTAGATTTGTATTTCATTTTAATAGGTGTTCGAAATGACGTCGAACGACTTTGACCCCCTAATGTTTTTAAGCGGCTTGAGGTGCTCTACAAAATGGTTGAAAACAATGTACCATTCCATTTTAAAAAGTGGAGGTGACCTTCACTGCACGTAAGCGCCTCCAGCGAAAAAAAAAATTGGTTGCATTTGATGGCCCCCTTCACACCGTACAACTTTTGTCTGGAACATTTTTTTGTGACATCGATAATTACCGAGTTACTTCGGGTAGCAAAGATAAGAGGGACACCCTGTATATGTGGAGAGTATGTTATTCAAAGCTTTAGAAAAAGTATTACGGATTTCGTGAAAAGTGCTTTTTTCTTCTTATTTCGGGGTAGAAATAAAGGATCAAGATAAATTCGCGGAAAATCTTGGCCGCTTCGGTGAAGAGGAGGCAGCACGTTTTCACCAAGACATAAAAATGATCGTAGATAGGTGTCAGAGAAAATGGGACACACACATGATGGCTGATTACGTTTTGAGTTTGATACGCGACTGCCCCGACAAGTCTTACTTTCGTCATTTTCTCAAGAAAATCGAATTGCTTTTGAGAATAAATGTAATATAACGAGAACTCTTCCGAACGGTGATACACCTGGAGAATTATATACGGTGCGCGATATATTTGTAAATTTCAGGAGAAAATATTTGTCGCGCAATTTTCCGCGGTGAACGCCAACGTCGCAGATGCATTTTCCCGACGAATAATCATAGGAAAAAGTCGATGTTCTTTCACCGTGTATCACGTACGTTACACGCTTGGGTGAACTTTTCGACCGAATGGATTATTGAAACGGTTAGTTTCACCCCGCGCTCAAGCACTACTCGATTCGTTATATACACACACACACACACACACGCACACACACACGCACACACACAGACACACACACACACGCACACACACGCACACACACACACACACACACACGCACGCACACGCACGCACACACACACACACACACACACACACACACACACACACACTTTTACTTTTTAAGAACGTTAAATTGTGAAAATATTTTATTGAAAATTTAAATTCCCTCAAGACAGTATTGTTGTCGAGAAATTTAAGAAAATCGTTTCTTTTTTACAGTTTATTTTATTAATGTACAGGCCCTTCTAAATACGTCTGTGGAAATCATTAAGTGATACTCATCAAATTAGCCGAGTCATAGAAATGAAGAAGTACGCTCGGGGAGCGCGGTCGAGAGGCAGAAACTTTTAAACGCGTTTTTTTCTCGAAAATATGCTTTCCAAATCAGCAACCACTATATCTCGTTAACAAATTAACCGATTGAGCTGAGTTTTAGCATACACCTTCGATAGACTGTTTTTGAATGTTGGTAGCAGAATTGAGTCAACATAATTTTTTTCCTTATATACCTCGTAAAATGCTCAGAAAAGTTGGAAAAATTGATAATTAGAGTCAAATCATGCCGCCATGTTGCAAATATAGTACCAAACGTCACAACACTCAAACAGATTAAGAATATATATTTTTTTTTCTTATTCATGCAACATCCACAATACTGATCGCCGATTGGAGGCCTTATCCGTGCACCGTTGTAAACAACCGTACAAAAGTACATAATAATCCATTTTTATTTTTTTATATGTATTTATTCTTGAAGGATCAATAAACATGTATATTTATTAATTTTGCTAGTTTATTATTAGTCATTCCATCGGAAAAACCACCTCAAAAGCAGCGGTCTAGACAACGATACTGCCCGAAGGCAGTATAATGCTAAATCTGTTCACCGATTTTCGCAAAATTGTATCAAAACATGACCAGTATAATGCTACATTCATGCACAAGAAATTATCCAGCTGACCAAAATATTGAGAATTTTACACCACAAAGTCCTCCTTTTCAAATCTAAACGCCCCTTCAAGCTCCTTGAAATGTGAAACGTCGAAGAATGCGCACGAGTGGCTGCATGTGGCTCACCATCCCCGTTGAGCGAGAAGCCCTCGCGGGTAGAGAAGACGATTGACCTAATGGACGTTGGAATGTGGAGCGAAGATTAAAAGGGACAGGTGGATAGAGATAATACTCGTAGAAGACGAGCCGAGCGTCACTTGCGAAGCCGGAAGTGCGAGCCAGACAATCCAGACTGTTGAGAAGTGTCGTGGGCTTGGGATGGCGTGGGCTAGACGGGCGTTGGATGCTAACGGCGTGGACAACGCGACGGCGGCGAACGACCATAGGAAGCGCTTGGGGAAAACGGTCGCGCGACGCCCTCAACGCCGGCGATCCGTCGACAGGAAGATCCCCGGTCTCGTCGTCCTGACACTAACGAGTGTTCGAGAGCGAGCCGTGTATACGTGTGCTTAAACGCAGCCCCAAGGTTGCCGTGGAATGAGAAGGTATAGGGGATGGACGAAGGACGCCTGCGCTCACGAGAGAGAGAGAGAGAGAGAGAGAGAAAGAAGAAACCGGAAAACCAGAGCCTGGTACACTGGCCACTCATCTAATCTTTACGCTTCTTCCAATTTTCGTCCGCCTACTTTCATCACCTCAAGAGCTGCCTTACAAGGTTCTTCGTTTTCCCCGGGCGCGAGATACGCTCCCTTATCTTTCCGAACCTCAAGTATCCGTTAATTTGTCTGGGATTAAATGGACCGCCAGAAAATGATGCGGTCGATTGATGGTCTGATGTGTGGGGTCGGCGTGCCACCCGCCGAGACGCCTCACATGATCGTCCATAGACGCATGGACGACGTGCGCGAAACCGATGAAGCCATCCATGATGGATCACCTAATTCCAATGAGAAAATAGGCCGGGCAATGTCGGGGAGGTGGATTTTCAATACCATTAAACAAGAAGGACAACTGCGTAAAACTTCGGAATGCGAAATACGCGACGGTAATTTCTGATCGAGCTGAGCACGACCGCAGAAGGGCGTGGCACCCGATGAACTTCTTGGTTTCCTGGAGAGCACATCCCTTGCAGCCTCTGCTCGCCTTCTATCTGTAGCTAGCCTGGTGTGTTCGGACATCGATAGTTTCAACTTTATCTTCTTCAACAACATTCCGACCTTGTAATCCCTTTTTTCCTTTATCCCAGGGTGGTCTATGAGAAATCCTCATTCTCGAAGCTTTTATTCTATCGCGAGAGTCCATTTGCGCCTGGGAGAATGTCGAAGGGTGTTAAAGGTATCTAGCCTCTTCACTATTGGACAACCGAGTGTGTCTAATCGACGTGAAAAGTTGAAGACACGCAGAAACCAAGATGACCACAAAAACGAACCTATCCAGACGTCCAAGTGGGCGTCAATTGATTGCCGAATGTAACACCGAGTTTGTCTAATAAACGGTTGATGGTAGGACAAACAAGGCGTTTCGTCCGCTGGTTCCTCCCCTAATCAATCTCTCTCTCCATCTGACTCTCTCTTCTCTTCTGGATCGCACGTCCTGTCGGCTCAGATATCAACTACTCGCCTGACTATGAGCGTCGATGAACTGAATTCCGTTGCTCTCCAGCAGGACTAACGGCTTTCACACATGGATGGAAAGCCATCCAGGGAGCATGTCTCAATAGAACATTCCATACGCACGTACGCGTATATTCATATAAAGGCGCGCGCGGGGGCATGTGTGTGTGTGTGTGTGTGTGTGTCCTCGCACACACCACATACACATTGACCTGCATGGTATATATATTTCCATATAAGTGCCGGTGGAAGGTCGGAATGAATGGCATGCACCAAGTCCATGCGGATTCACCCCTCGCGGATGCGCTTTCAACGCCATTACAAAGCAACCCGAAAGCAGTGCGAGAAAGAGAGAGAAAGCGAGAGCTTCCGCGAAACCCAACGACCCCGCCCAAATAAATTCGCTTTTTACGACAGAGACTTATGAAAGCCATTCTCTTGGCGTTACCCTTTTTCAACCTCTGACCCTCCTATAGCCTACGCAGCCCTGTGAACCCGTCGACACATCCTCACATAGACCTCATCACACACACTTGCACACCCGAACTTCCTATGCCAAAGACCGTTTATCGTGTGGTATCCTCGCTCGGAGCGCTTTGCTCCTCTTCGTCATTTTCCCTCTAGGATCCGAGCCTTTTTGGGGGCTTTGGGGGCCTTTGAACTAGACTCGCAACGTATAGATCTCACTCCTTCATCGAAAAATCTTATATAGACATATATTAGCATCCTCCCACAAACACATCTAAATATATATATACAGAAACAAGACATTTTTACCTCGCTGTGTCTATATAATGTTGAATCTCAACACACCTGGCTCTTTCAAGGACAGCCCTGACATTTATTAAACACGTCGTTAATGGTGGAGACCGGACGGCTCTCGGAATGGCACTCATATACAAATTTGCTGATATTCATATCAAGGTGTTTTCGAAGACATTGAGGTGCACTTGTGGTTGAATATGTAGAGACAATATGTATACAGTGCAAGGATGGGACTCGAAATAAATTGTCTCCACAATCCCTATTTCCATACAGACATATCGTTAGTGATGATGCAGACATGGATATGCGAGTGAACCGAGCGAGCGGAATAGAACGAGTGGAGGCAAAACGTTTTATGCGGAAAAACAGGTGAGTACTTAATGCTATATACATATATGTGGGTATGTATGTTAGACACGTATATGGAAAGAGAGAGAAAGAAAGAGAGAGAGAGAGAGAGAGAGAGAGAGAGAGAGAGAGAGAGAGAGATGCGCGGAAAGGATTGCCGCCCTCATTCTTCGACAAAGCAAAAGCCACTGCGTTTGAAGGGCCCTAACCCAACTTTAGACACCCATTTCCAACGCCTTTTCCGCTTCATCCCTTCACCCATCGTGCCAGTGATGCAATATATAGGATGATACCGGAATCCGGGCAGTTTTCGGGCGAATGAGGTAATTAGAATGCAGACAAGAGCTGCCGAGGCTTCATCCCTCACTCTCGTACCTAACCTTTTTTTCCCAAGCGAAAACCCTGTAGCACCCTTATATAGCCTTCAAACGCGTTCGCGCCTCTTCCGCCTCGCTCTTGCTCACCACCCTCCGTTCTTCATTCTTTTCACGCCCGCAGTGCTCGACAACATCATATATATATATATATATATATATATATATATATACACACACACACACACACACCTACATACACTCGACGGACCTGTACCAGTCTACAGAGAATCTCAGGAATCAAGCAATTTCGTAGCTTCAGCGCTCGTCCCTTCAACGATATACCACCTCTCGTTTCCATACGATTCTACCTCTTTGTCCTCCGTTCCCTTATTTTCCGGGTGTATTCTTGTATCCAGCGTCAGAACACCCCGAAAGAAGAGCAAAAAAACGGTTCCGTACTTTTATCCTTTTTCACCCCCCCCCCCCTCTCTCTCTCTCTCTCGCTCTCTCTTTTCCTATTCTCCCTTCAGTTTTACGATCACAAGGTTGCCGCGAACGAAAATATCAGCTAAATCAAAACCTTCTTCAGCCGCCCTCCCCTTCCCTCTTACCCACCCGTGGTGCCGAGAAATTTTTGCGCGTCGCTTACATACTAATGAGTTTACCACCTCCATTTATCCACCGCTCTTACCCCGATTCATATATATATTTATATATGTATATTATGTAAGCGTGGGTTCACATAGCCCGGGACGCTCGGCTGCGGAGGACAGAACGGGAAGAAGTATAATAACAGAGGCAAAGGCTCACCGATTCCCACGCCTCGACGCGCCCGATGAACAAAATGCACAGTGCTCCCGTGAGTTATGGGACACGTATATATGTATATTGATATGGAGGATAGGACGATACGTGCCTTGTGTAAAAGCAAGGAATCCTTTTTTTAAGTCTTTCGCTCATGGTTCGCGTGGCCGGAAATACCGATGTAGGAAAATATCTAACAATGCAATCTATTCGAGAGACTACAGCGACCTGTGAACTTTTGACCTCATTTGCAAACCCTTTTCATCCAGCTGCTAATATTCTTTTCACGTTGCACACGTCCGAATTCACGCACTATATTCGGGTATCAATTTTGGAGGACTCACGGCACGGATGCTTTTAACAAGCTGATTTGAACATGAACGTCGCCAAATTAGGACGGACGTTAAGGAAAACAATTTTTTATTTGCTTTGTTTTTATTTCTCATGTTCCTTGGAATGCATATGGGGAGTTTGTGGATCCAGTTCCTTTTACTTTATTGCACGTATTCGCATCATTTCCAGTTTTTTAGGCCCCCCATCCTGGAGTGCTGCCCACAGCCACTTGTTTCCTAATGCGTTAGTTGTATCGCACTCGCACGATGGGAAAGGGAAACTGGAAAATCTCATCGGAAACTCAGTGAAATGGCAATTGATGTAGTTGGAGGCATGAAAGCCAGTACCCGACTTAGCAGTCTTACATCCGAGTATTGGCCCAGATTGGCACTGCTTGACATGGGAGATCGGCAACTACTGTTGGTCTGAGCAGTGCTAAATAGCTTTGTACGAATCTCGGGTGCGACCAGGTGTTCGTGACGCTTTAAGGGGAGATATACACCTAGGAGCGGAAAAAAGGTCATTTTTGTGAATTTTTTCAAGGAAAACTGTTTGAAATTTCGGATTGGGGCTTTAATTATATAAAAGTATATACATTCAAAAATATGTTTAATTTTCTTTATTTAAAAATATAAAAAATATACAAGGATATTGTATGATCCTTGGAGCGTCGTAAAAAAATCTGCGTATACGGTACCCACTGATGTTTCTTAAAAAATCATCTGAAAAAAAAACCAAAAAGATTATTAAATTAGATACTATAATCTAGTACTTGTCATAGCCGATTTTGAAAATATCAATTTATGACAAAATGGCGAACGTTTGAACATAAATAGTGATCTTTGAGCCAACAATTAGTTATTATTTTGCCTATAAAACAAAAACTAAGTAACGGAAAAAAATCCTACGACAAGTACTAGATAATGGTATATAGAATAACCACAAAAAACCTAAGGCAATCGGTTCATTGGTTTTCGAGAAATTTTTGGTACCGATTTGATACCCTTACAACTTATAACTTATACGGAAAAATTCATGTCCGATCGTCTGCCACAGCCTAAAAGTTTCTACGGTTTTCAACCTATATGCATGAGATTTTGCAAATAGATGCTTCAGAGAGGCATCTTAATTAATGTGGTAAGCGAAATCTTAAAAAAAAAAAATTTAGGGTTTTTCCCCGGTGTAAAATGGGAGTGGAATTCATGTTCCCCTTTCCCATCGACTAGGGAGTCATTCGAATCGAAATCAAACAAACTTTTTTATTTACTATGTTTTTATTTTAAGCCCCGTTTGCAAAATATCAAGTTTTAAAGTAATGAGAAATGCATTCTCCGTCTCCACTAATTTCCAATCGTGGATTTAAAAAATCGGAAAAAAATCAAATCCTATCATTCTATTGGAACTTTCGATCGAAATTACCTACTTCGATTAAGCTGCATCAAGGAATCCAGTAGATGTGGCCAACCCAGTTATCGCTGAGCTGACGTTATAGAACCTCTATCAGAGGACTGCACAAAAACTGTAAAACATGTTGCTTGAAGCCTCGTTGATAAATATTGAACATCAAACAGGCCCCCACTCCTCCCCTCCCCGAAGGTCTCCTTCTCACTGCACCCATACCATTAGAGTATTGTGAATGCGGATTATTGAATGGAATCAAAATTAGTTTGTAATAAATAATGGTGGTTCAATATACATAATAAAAAGACTACATATTAGTAAAACATTGATGCTTCAAATGATTGCATAAAGAATCGGCTGTGAAACCCAACTTTATGCGTGTACCCGCACCTGGCACGTTTTTTTTTTCAGTAGTTATAACGACTCGGTGGAGGTTGTTAAATCGTCAAAGAGTGAGTATGCGTATACACGAAAGCAGGACTGAAGAAATACCGCGTGGAGCATTTTGATTCCATATTTCGAGTACCCAATAGATTAGAGGTTAAACAAATATGAGTACTAATAGCCAACAAAGGGAGCTGAGCGTCGTGAAAAAGTGGAGACATCGCAGCCCCTCCCCTGTACTCCCGTATATATGTATACGCCTGTAAGCCAACAGCCGGTTTCTCGGCGCCCATGCAGTCACCTACCACGGCACCTACTCTATATGTATAGGGACCACTCGAAAGCTCCTTTCGTCGTGGTCGCGCAGCACGCCAGCTCCAACAGGGCGGCGACACTTAGTGTAAGGGGCGAGCGAAAGCACCGAATGCTAGTGCCTCGAGCACCGGAAAGGGTACTTTCGCTTTGGATGCTTGCCAGTCGTTACAGGATTTAGCCGAGTGAGAGAGAGAGAGAGAGAGAGAGAGAGAGAGAGAGAGAGAGAGAGAGAGAGAGTGAGATAGAATGTTAAAGAGATTGCAGCCTGGCTACTGGTATTCGACAAGGGCGTAGACGTTTGAGAGAAAAGGGCAAAAGATCAGAGCTCGTTCAAAAAGTCCCATGTAATGTCCTCAACGAAGGCTCGAGTATGTGCAACAATGGACTAATAAATCGAGGCGCGAGATACCAACACACAGTGAAACGAAGTAGTCCGTGAAGCGTAAGTACGGGGCAGGCTCGACGGACTTGCAGACGTGGCGACTGCACCAAGTGGCCGTTTATCACTGGATTGCTCGACCAAAATGACATTAGGTGGGATGACCAACCTGGTGGAACCGATAAATTGGTGCAATCTAAATATACACAGACACACGCGCGCGCGTGCAGAAGTCGGCGATACAACCGGTTGTTCGTGGCGTTATATCAGAGCCACGCACAACCGGTTGTGGGATACAGGGGATGACGCGGTTGATGGGGAATATAGGGGATGATGCGCACAAAGGGAACGTTCATTGAACTGGACCACTGGTTTTGTTAAATAACCACGATCCATCCTTCCTACAGGGACAAAAGGCTCGCTGCGGATACATTGTGTCGGTACAGGGATTGCTCACGTGGCCGACCGATCGTGGCCCCGCAATTGGATTTTTCGTTCACGAAATAGTCCAGTTTCGAGGGAAGCTCGCCAAAGATCGATCAAACGAGCCCTGTCGTCAAATTCACAAGTGACTTTGATGCATCAAAGCTCAACATGCAGACTCTAATAAAATGGGCCTAGAGGTTTTGGGAAATTCCGACCAAGAAAAAAACTCCACTCGTAGTGCATCATCAACGATAATAGGAGAAACGTATTCGGTGTCAATTTCTGAAATGTGTGGATGGAAGTTTTTAAAATTCCACCTGTGTGAGTGAGGCTACGCGTAGCTTAAGCGGAAGTGCCCCACTGCGACTCGAGCTCCCGGCGATTTGTTGAGTTCCAGTTGACTCGTTACGAGAAAGAAAGTTGATCGGGGCCGCCCAGCCCGCCGTGTGTTGTGTACACATCCTCATATGAGTGGCCACATGGGAAGTTGAATAGGAACCAGCGACTGCCCTGGTCGTCGTCCCATCTGGGCAGTACCAACGGATACAGGCTAGAGAGAGTAAGAGAGAGACAGAGAAAGCCGAGCAAACGTTGGCACACCCTGTTGATACCTTCACCCTTCCACCTTGGATTTCCCTATTAACCCCTAAGGTCGTTAGGTTGCGGTTTGACATGAGAACATGCCCATAAAGCCGAGTATTCGATTATGCACGAGAGTTTGAGGATGAAAGGGGAAGAGGGGGCCGAGCGGGGTCGAGTTTTGAGGTTAGAGGGATCCGAACGCAAGGGAGTTGGAGCTCATATACCGATCGCTGACGACGCAGAGCGTCTAGACTTCTTGGTTGTGGCATTACCGGAGTTAAGGTACGTTTACAAATCGTTATATCTATATATACGTGGACACATTTCTGTTCCATGCACGATTAAACATTGTCTAACCAACTATCAGTGGTCATAATACAGAATATAATGACTCTCCGGTTCGCCTAACTAATGTAAGGGAGCATAATACGTCTCTAGCTTTGCATTACGCAATCTATATTAGTTTATATCGAACGGGTATCATACCTTTGCGAGGTTCGACTTCCCACCATTCGCTTTAGTTAGGTGCTTTGAAAGTTCCACGCATCAAAGTGTAAAGGCACCCTATATCTGGTTATAATGAGCCTAGGCTGTGAGAATTCAGTTATTACGTACTTACGAAAAATCACAACCCAGATATGATACATTTTCGAAATGCCACCATACGGAAAATTGCAGTGCATTAAGGTATTCATTTCACGAATCCAATTATTTTACCCTTAACTGATTTTCGTTTACAATGAAGTAAAAATACATTCCAGTATACTGGTAAAATTTCAAGCCAAGTTACCGAACCTTCAACGAAAAATGACGGCCCTAAAGATCGTCTCATTTATACGGCGCTTTATAGACATGTCACGCTGGCCACATTTCTATTCAATAATTTATACACTAAATAACTCTATATGCCTAATATAAACTGCTCACAGGTGTAAAACATTCTAAAGATTCCGGAATGACAATAAAAACAGAGGGTCACCGAACGTTTGAAGAAAATATTAATGTTAAAATTTGGAAAAATGTGACTAGCAGAAGAATCTTCCTAGCCTAGCGATTCAAATAAATGTAAAAATGTCTCAATGTACTAAATTTGCGCGAAGTTTTTTATTCTAGTTTATCATTGTGTATAATAATCCATTGTAACTTATTTTTTTATTAAGCGCAATTGTAATTTACCAAAAATTCAGAAAGCCCTGCTTATGCTTATTAATACCTTAAGGTCCAGGCAGACTTTGCTATTGACGCATGACACTAATAACATCTTCCAATTGATTGAAAAATGTCACCGGTCAAGTGTTTATCAATGTCAATGTATAGGGCGTAATTGCCAACGACTTTTAACTTATCTATCAATACACCAAGAATCACATTTGTAATGTAACAAGAGTAAACTGCTACAGTCATAAATAATTTTTTTTAACGTTAAAAAATACTCCATAAATGGCAATTTATGAACAAAGGGCCGACGACATTTTTCATTCAATTAGTGCTATCTGTTGATGCCAATCTGGCTGGACATTTCCGAAATGTTCCGCGTGGACACATTTAAGGCAGTCCGTTCACGAACCCGAATATTTAACAATTTACTGATTTTCGTGAACAATGAGGTTAAAATACATCACAGTATACGGCTATGGACTTTTAACAACAAATTACGACCCCAGAAATCGTCGAATTTATACGGCACTTTACGGAGATGACATGCCGGCCACATTTCTATCTAATAACTGACACATCAAATAACTCTATATGTCTGATATAAACTGCTGAAAACGTGTAAAAAATGGTAAAGATTTCGCAACGACGATAAAATAGGGGATCATCAAATGTTTAAAGAAAATATTAATGATAAAACGTGAGAAAAATATGACTAGCAGAAGAATTTTCGGAGCCGCGACTTTTCAGAGAAAATGTAAAAATGTCTAAATCTACTAACTTTGCGCACAATTTTTATTCCAATTTATCGTTGGGTGTAATAATTGATTGTAACTTATTTTTTATCAAGCGCCACTGTAATTTGCCGATGAATCAAAAGGGCCCTGCTTATGCCCCCACAAAATACGACCCTCCGTAAAAGGAATACCTCAAGGAATATAACGTTTCCGGGTTGATGTTTCGAAAGTATGTAATTTCTAGAGTATGACGGTTCTGAATTTTGACAGTCTGCCCTCATGATGGAAGACCAACATTGATGATAAAATTAGCGGAAAAATTAACAACCCATAGGGATTTTTCCGATGCGCGACTATTTTGTTATCGGATTTGAAATACTCCTCTGTGAGTGGAAATGTATCCGGAGAATTGCAATTTTTTTACACCGCAACGAATATTTTGTTTGTATCAAACAAAGTGCGCTGCATATCTCGTCCTGCTAAGCATTTGTGTGAGATTCAATAAAATGGTATATTTACCTCGAATAAATGATTCATTTGATTACAGCTATCTCTAGGAAAGTACCCATATTTGATTCCAAATTTATTATTTATTTATTTTGATTCAAATTAAGTAGACGTTCAATGAACTGCAATAAAATGATATTTTTTTCTCGAACCAATATTGCAGGTCCTCACAGAAGGATATAGATTGAATTCTAAAAATCAAGCTCGATACGATTACTGCAACGTACTGACAGTCTCTGCCATTCACGCTAAATTTCTTATAGAAACTACTCGAAAAATCGGGCCACCGAAGTATCGCGGAACACTTCCTACACGTATAATATCGTTTCGACTCAGTATTTTTTTTTTCATTCTCTTTTCTCTCGTCTTTTCCAAATACGGGCGGATTCGCCCGCTGTATATGCGGGAATATCAGATAGGCCACGGTTCACATAGCGCTTAACCACTCGGAAAATGTTGAGGATGATTCGCAATCGAAGCCATCGTGTTCTCGCATGAACCGAAAATGGGAAAGAATCGCGGTGTCCTCTCTCACCCCCTTCAGTATGAAACAAGACGAGACTTTGGAGTTTGAAATCCATGATATGGAAAAATCGTAAGAGAGAGAGAGCGAGAGAGAAGAAGAAGAGACCGAGAGAGGGAGAGATGCGGGTGGAGACTATGCTAAAGGCACTGTCTTTTTGTCTGTTTAATAGAGCGAAACCAAATGGATTGCACAATGGGTGCCAGCAACGTTTTCCATATGTTTATTTATTCGTCTAGCTTCAATCGACCACCATTTATTGATGCCTATAACAAACGTACTCAGGATTTTTTTTCCTTGAATCAAATAAAATTATACCAGTCTTTTC
This sequence comes from Ophion obscuratus, assembly GCA_964007375.1. NCBI lineage: Eukaryota > Metazoa > Arthropoda > Insecta > Hymenoptera > Ichneumonidae > Ophion > Ophion obscuratus. The sequence goes on from OZ023315.1 coordinate 28,647,385, forward strand.
GATTACATTCAGTGAAATTATGTACCCACTCCATCTAAATATTCCAAACGACGATAACCAAGGCTAAGAAAAACCGTTCGGTTAGCTCGAACCAAATATTGTTGAAGTTGAATATACTTTTTCATTCATTGCAATGAAATACTATTTATTATTATATAATAATAAATAGTGTTTTTATTTAACTCATATTTCATATTTAATAATATTTAACTCAAATAAATACTTGATTTGAGCATACAAGGACATTGCCTTTAATGGAAAAATAAAATAATAATTTATTCGAATCTGATAATGCTATGTATACGGTCAATAAATATTTTCTATGTTTATACGGTGAATCCCGGATCTGCCACAATGAATTTCCGGAACCAAAACGAAGCTTTAAATATCAGATGATTCTAAGCAGGCATATAATGCGCCCGCTCATGATGTGGTGCACAGCGTGCTCTTGTTCGACCTACTGAACATCCATTTGAATCTAGTTAATAATTTAGTGGACGAATACTGAGTTGAGGCGGTATTTCAGTCTAGAAATTTGAAAAAATCGATTTTTTTGCTTTTTTTTTAAGATTCTTACGAATACGTTCTCAAAGGGAAATTTCGAAGTTCCCAATATTTACGCCAACAAACGAGACGAGAATAGGACCGACGAGCCGGAGCCACGAATTTCATAAGCTTCTAAGGAAGCTACAACTGCTCGCAGAAAAAAATGAGCTCCAGAAAATCGTCATTTCGATGTCGAACAGAGCACACTTTACGAGGCAGAAATGGTCGATTAATATAACGTAAATGTAAAGTGCCATTATACCACTTACAAGGAACATCCTTCAGATGACACCCTTCAATTTTTTTTGAAATTTGGATATGTTATAAAGCACCGAAAAGTAAGCGTTACATATTTTTTTATCGGCGGAAAAACGGTTTTACGGGGTGAAACCACCCCTCGAAAAAAGGCATCTCTAGGGGTAATCTAGCAGTTTCACACACAAGGAGTCCACCGATTTTAATGGAACAAAAACGAAAATTCTTCTAATCCGAAGCAATGAAACATCCACTATAGTGACATTGCAGCAAAAAATTAAGGGGTGAAGCACCCCTATATTAAGGGGTGTTTTCACCCCTTAAACCCATTTTTCCGCCGATAAAAAAATACGTATCACTTACTTTTCGATGCTTCATAACATATCCAAATTTCAACAAAATCGAAGGGTGTCACCTGAGGGATGTTCCTTGTTAAATAGTTGCGGCCGTCTGAAATTGTACTCAACACTTGAAACACTTTTTTCTCGAAACTACTGTTTTCAACCTGGTTGACATAAAACCTCGCGTTCTATTCAACCGATTGACTTCAAATTTGGTCGGGACCTACAGTATATATCCCTCCATCTTCCCTACCTCGGGCGTTGATAAATTATTATTATTACCTTAAAAAAAAACTTTGAAGGACATACGGCAAAAAATTAACTTTTTTCAGACATTCGCGATTTAAACAAAAACATATCCTGTCTGGTACCTGCCGTAGGGACATTCTTATTGATCAAGAAAATTGATTTTATTTCCATTTCAGATAAATGGCAGCTTTAGAATCATGTCAATCGCCTCAGCCCTCTTTTCATTGCTATATTGAGTTGCCCAAAACGTCTTCAATTTTTATTTTTTTCGCACAATTGTTTTCTGTAAGTTCTTGAAACGTCAATAAAAAAAACTGTGAGAAAATCTATCGAAAAAAGATTTTTTTTTCTAGACTAGAATATTACCTGGAAATATTTAGCTAAGGGAAATAAATGATTCCTTGTAAGTAAACAATCACTCCAAAATTGATTTGTATCGATAGGTGGGCTTCAATTTATTTGTATCGATAGGTATGCTTTACCTATAACAATATACAAATTACACAAGACTAACAATAGTCTAATAAATATTTTGGTAGAAGAAAATAAAATCAGCATTGTTTTAAACAGAAATACGTCAAATATCGTTTAGTTTATTCAAGCAAATGCTTTACTTTGTATACGAACAGAGGAAGGCAATATTCGCGCGATTCGTTCCCATTTCTCTCGGAATAAAAAAATCTGAATATACAGACGACACGAAAGACGTTCTTTTCACAAAGAAACACAAAATCTTCATGTATACAATTCATCAAAGAAGACGTACAGCTGACGAGTGCAGACGTGGAGACACTTTTGCTTCACATACAAGCACGAATTTCAGTTACCTCGTCGAATGCTCAAGATTCCGAATATGTCTTTCACATTTTCGCTCCGTGCATAAGGGAACGTTAAGTACACTCGCCACATGCATCATTTGATACGGTATTCCCCAGAAGCGGAAGCGAGACGGGGTTCACGAGTACCTGATGCAAAAGTAACTGGCAAAGGGGTGCGTGAAGGGGTCGGTAAAGTGTATCAACGCGTGAATGCGGAAGTGAAATGTAAAAATGCATTCATAGCGCGGTGCTCGCGCTATGAGGCGTGAATTAAAACCACGCGCAATTCTTCCGCTGCATCATTGAAAATCCCGGAAAGAGGGCACTGCGAGAAAAGTTTTGTAGATTTCGCAAGTTCCGACGCTCTTTCGAACGTTACAGTATTAAAAAAAAACATTTTTTAAACAAATCTGACCTACAAAAAGTGAGCAAAGCAAGCTAGGCGTACCAGGACAAAAACCGAACAACTGAAAGTTCCCGTTGTTGAAGAAAAAGCATTTTCCATTGTTGACGAAGGCAAAAAATTAATCGAACATCCTATTCTTCTGTTTGTCAAGTCGCTTCGTGGACTCTTTTTTCGCCTCCTGTAGGCTATTTACCGTCGAATATTCTCGCGTGTACGCTCAGTAAACAATAGAAAAAATGAACGCTAAAAACAGAATAGAGAGTAAATGGCAAAAAAAAAACAAATTCGCATCCAGGGCACATCCGGTTGTAAATTCACAACCACTCGCCCACTGGCACGGCAAATCTTGCTGAAAAATCCAATTCCGTTGGCCCGCACCACGTCGCGATTGTGCAAACGTCGAATTCGCGTACCTCGAAAAAGCCATTCTCACATTATTTACCTATATATATATATATATATATTTTTTATGCTGAAAAATTTGCGTTGACGAGATTTTCCACGGCGAGTCCTGTATCGGGTGCCGCGATCTTGTCGCGAGTATCAGACGCTAGAGAGTTTGGCAAAATCCTCCTGCACCTCGACGCGGAGGGATGCGCATGGACAGCATGAGGTTTCAGGGAGGAAGCATACGTAGCGAGAAAGCACGAAAAAGATGGCACGGAATAAAGAATAGGTCGCCGGGATGGGCACTGGATGGAGGAGGTCTTCGAAGCGTATAGAATAACCGAGAAAGGAGGAGGAAAGGAGTTGGTAGCAAAGCACCCAGGTGGGTTTTCAAGGGAGGCTGGTTTGGGATAGTTCACGCTCGGTGGGCACTTGCAGCTTGCATCTTTTCAACGGAACCAATCCTTTGCTCTGTGGTACAACTCTATGCGGAACGCTCAATTTGAATTTCAACCAGTTTTTCATCTATCTACGATTGGGCGCGTGTGAAATTTCACCGTCGCATTCTTTCGTTCGCTAGAGTTTCACGCTTTTGCTGTATATCAAATTCTTTCTTGCGTCCTTATAAATATAGGGGAACTCGGGGCAAGACGAATACGCGCGGGTAAGATGAATCATGAGCCTAGCTACGGAACAGTGTTGCGAGCATAGTGCTCCTGTTAAAGTTCGAAGGGGCGGCCGGTGAGGTGAAGGAGTGTGGAAGTATCAACTGTGGTGGAAGCACGTGTCTCGAGTGAGAAAACAATATCGATTTTTTGACGAAGGATGTAATTTTTTGTCAAGTTTAACATCGTTTCAGTTCATTTGAGTTGCTGATATTGATTAGAGACAGGTAGGTAAACACGATGAAAGTAGTAATTATTAATATAGTAAGAACCGTTTGTCAGAAACATTCAAGGTCATTGCGTGATTTTTTTGTTAATTCGTTAACCGTATAATGGGGCAGGATGAATAAAAGCTATCGGACAGCCGCAATGTTTTACAATGTACCACTGTTCACGTTAGAAAGGGTGAAATGAAACTAGTAAAGCATTTGATTCCTCTTTAACCGGTCTTTCTACCAGGGGAAGAAATAGAACGTATAAATGATTAAAATTATATGGAAACAATAGTATTCGGACTAATCCTACAGAACTTAGACGATTGGCTTATCAAATTGCTGGTATTGAGAATGAAACCACTTTTATATGCGAAAGATGGCAATAATTCGTGCCCCATCATTCTCCCAGCGCTGGTTCATCTTGCCCCGCATACGGGGTAAGACGGGAAAAATAAAGGTTCAATTAAAAATATATATTGTATGGTGCAAATCGGAAAGACTAATTTTTTTGCTTCCACAATTGAAATATTAATAAATGTTCATTGGTTTTTTAAATAATTACAGTGGGCTGTCTTATATATGCATTGTTTTATTTACACATGACCTTAGCGTTATCATCTCGCCCCTACTTCCCCTATACACATATGCTTACACGCACGCGTCCATACACACATATACGTAGTGGGTGAGGCAACAACCATCAGCAGTAGAAATATTTTCTAACGTATTAGACTTACAAAAAACGTCACTTAAGGGGTTACGTGAGTTTTAAAGCCAAAAAAGCATAATTTCTCTATTAAAAAAAATATATAATGTATAAATGATTTTATTAAAAATGTTAAGCACATAAAAGAGCAACATTTCGACAATATTTTTTCAAAAAATCATCTAAAAATTTGGGAAATTCACCCGGTGGGAGCTGGTTTCCGGAGACCTCCAAAAAAAGTGTCCTCGTGGTGGTCAAGATAACTCGTGATAGCTTTATCTGAAATTAAAAAACTACTTTTTTTCTATTTGTAGATAAGTATAGCTCGTGATTGAACGACGGATTTGAAAACAAATTGAAATTTGAATTTTTAGAAGAGTTGTATGCAAAATAGTGCAATTTTTGGTACAATTTACACTACGTACAGCCTTGTAAAATTAGTTGTAATCGAAAAAAAAACCTTCGTTCAATCACTACTCAATGCTATTTTGAAGAAGTATGCAAAATTTCAATAAGATCGCTGCATTAGTTTTTGAGAAATCCTGTCCACCGACTTCAATAAGAGTGTTTCAAGAAAAATGCGATTACCTACGTCGCTCCCGGCCGGTCTTTCCCAACGGGGGGAATTCCCAAAGGCTCTCTCTCTCTCTGAGACTTTTACTCCGATTGACGTAAAACTATGGGAGAATATTCTAGATATATTCTACTATTAGATAATAAATTTAATAAAAATTATTTTTTGAAATTTTCTAACCTACGTAACCCCTTAAGTGTCTGCCTTCGATTTTGTTCGAACTCATGTAATGTGATAACGCATTAAAAACTATTAGGGACGTATTTCTTATTATCGGCAGAAAAACGGTTTTAAGGAGGGGAAACCACCCGTCAAGAAAAGGCGTTCAACTCCTTAATTTAATTTGATTCAATATCTTTATAGTGGATTTTTTGTCGCTTTATATTAGAATGATTTTGATTTTTGTTTCATTGCGATCGGTGGACTGCTCGTGGGTGAAACGGCGAAATCACCCCTCGACACGCCTTTCTATGAGGAATGGTTTCCCACCTTAAGGTCGTTTTTCTGCCGATAAAAAAAATAAATGTCTAACAGTTTTCAATGCTCTATCACATATATGAGTTTCAACAAAATCGAACGCGGACACTGAATTGCTGTTTTTCGTGAGTTTCTATAATGAATATTACGAAGGTTTAGGTTGTAAGGTCATATGCAATACGATCGCTACGGGACCGTCCATATATTACGTCATCGATTTTGAGCTAACCCCCCCCCCCCTCCCGGCAATCATCCTATATTCACAATCCAACTATCGTTACCATCATGCAACAATCAGACCCCCCCCCCCCCCATTTTAAAATGACGTAATTTATGACGTAATTTATGGACACAACACAGTGTTCCCGGCCAAAAAGTGATATACAGCGCGGTCTTGTGCCGCCTACTGAACATTCATCTATCTCCATCCTATAGGTAATTAATTATTTGATCGAATATTTAACTTTAACATTAACTCGACATGAAAAAATTATATACTTCGGTGTGCCACGAGTACTGTATAATTGTGTCACGAATGTGACTATAGAAAACTCCAGCCGAATTGACACGCAAAAATGTTCATCCAGTATGCAAGTGCTTGGATGGGGCTTTGTTATCGTTAAATTCCAACTTTTAGACATATTACGTTTTATTTTTTTCGGCGAGCCGCATTGGAATAAAAATAAAATACTCAAATTAATAGCTGATATTTTTGCAATCTTAAGGGGCCAGTGCAGTTTGAAAATTTCGAAAAATCGAAAGCAAACAAGACTCGAAGAAATCGACAAGGATGAGCAATCAGAAGGGATTTTGTACCGTGTAGGAATTGCCGATTGAGTTTAGGTAAGAGTTTTTCATAGTATAAACTTCAAACGCGTTTTTCTCGAAACAACATTTTTAAAATCTAGCTACATCGTATCTCTAAAACTAATAAACCGATTCTCATGAAATTTGAACCAGATATTGTAAACATGATTCGTATTTTTATTACTTTTTTCGTTTTTCATCTGCCATTTTTTTTTTTTTTTTGACGTGATAACGTCTTATAATTCGATGGAGCCGGCTGCACGCACGAAAAAGCATGACTCATCGCCGTTACCTCGCTCTGAGGCGTTCCATTTAAGGCTTGAAGTGTAAGCGAGAGCGCGGAACGAGCGACAAAGAGGTACAATCGGCCTCCGCGTTCGGCAGCGTTCGGCAGCGTTCGACATTTGTCTCTCTCCTACTTGAGTGATGGCCTCTGTACACTGCGAGCGACGAGCGACGAACGATCAGCGATATCCAATGGCAACGTCACTCTCATAGAGCATTTCCGTCATACTCGAGCTCTCATTGGATATCGCTCATCGCTTGTCGCCCATCGCGCGCAGTGTGCAGAAGCCATGAGCGATGCGTCCGCGTGGACAGCTGCTATACAATAATACATGTACATGTTTTCGTCAAGTATGAAGTGCAGTGAAAAGTGAATGTGGTGTGAATTGTTTATAGCAACGATAATTGCGGCGATAAAGGTAATGATTCTTTCGATATTAAATATATGTTCAGTGATATATTGTCGAATATTCGTGCTTTCATCATTAAAATAAATAGCATCGGTCCGCTAGTGCAGCGATTGTAGGTTATGCTATAATTGACAAAACTATAACAATAAGTTAACAGAACTATTTCACGATGAGTAAAAATCAATTGCTTTACTATTCGATCGAAATAATTATCGAGCGTACCTATGATTTCAAAAAATTAAAACATAAATGTTAAATCTTCCACATATCATAACAACGTGTCTGAAATGACAGGTTGGACCAGCCAGCCGTCAAAGGGAACAATTTTCTCCTATATCAAACACATTGCGGCGGGCTTTTTAAAAGCTAGAGTTACAAAAATTTTAATGATGTTTCCAATTTTTAAATTTTAAATTTAAGATTTCTGAACAATAATTTAATCACAGTTTATTCTTATAATAAATTATTCAAAATTATTACTTTTTTACAACAAATTACAATTAAATTTGCAAAAATAATTAAGTAACTAATTGAACAACAACTTTTATTCAGTTCACTTGCTGAAAGAAATAATGTCAATACAAAATTTATTATTATAAAATAATAAAATCAAAAATTAAATTTTAACAGTCGAGTAGAAATTTAAACAATAAATTTTATTCAAGTATTTTGTAAATTTAAAATGATTTTCTGAACGAAGAATTTTATGAAAAAATAAAAGTTGTAAAACAATTGCTCAAACACATGCATACTTGTAAAAAATATGTACATTGTAAAAAAAATAAATAAAAATTGACATAATTGTATTTATGCGTACAAATAAATGTAACTTGATCAATTCAATTGTGATTTCCATTTACCTCCTTCTCTATATCCATACAAAATATCTATCAAACAAACAAAATTAAAATTTTCTTTTGAAAAATGAAACCTTTCCATCAGTATTTTCTTATGACGTTGTCACGTTCAACTATCGTCAGTAAACCGACTTTACAGGCAACCGATTTTTTAATAAAACTTTATATCCGAGTGTCATTTTGTAGCTGGTGTCATACTGAATCTAATGGACTTTGATTTTTTTGTTTCAGACAAGCCGTTGCCGAGTTGTGATGGAGCTACCTAGCCCACCTATTTTTGTGGCGTTACGTTAAACTATAGTTTGTGTACTTAAAAATGAATAAAAAAGAATTTAAATTTTTTTAAATGTATTTTAAGACTTTATTTATCAAGCCCAACAACTTTTATATTCATATCTTTTATAAAATCCTCTAAAAAATCGCGAAAATAACCTTTTTCGTGGCTCCAAAGTGCACTAGCCCCTTAAAGCTTGTTTTCAGTGGAAGAGACGACGCCGTCAGCTCGTTTGAGTTCGTCATCTAATTATGCCGGTTATGCATCCGTTTGCTGTGTCCTACAGAAGCCGTGGCGCCCCTACTCTCGGCGCTTATACTTAATCCGCGCGTGAATATGATTACATTTGCACTAAGGATTTGCGAATTCCATCTTGGATGTTAATCGTTCCCGTGGGGATGATAAATCGCCGGATGGGTCGGTCGGATTCCGTGCTCCACATCGGCCCACTTTTTCGTTTAATCCAATTGAACAATGGATTCTGTCGTCCCGTAGCGTGTGATTCTTTCATTTTTTATGAGGCTTTACTTCTCGCTATATTCGTTTGACCAAACGAACGGATTAACTTCTGGCATCCCATATTGGAAATTCTCTCACGTTCGTTACCCAACTCGAAACGATTGCACTTCAGGAAATAGTGTTCAGTCGAGATAACTTTTTCGAGAAAGTAATCAAGAACAATCGTTAGCTTTGATATTTCAATGAAGGGTTCCGTAGCTTGTTCGATGAGCATAAAATTGTAGCATTGGACTAAAACTTGATTACTTTCGAGAAGTTTGCGAATTAACGTGTTGCTTATTGATCAACGGTATTTTGAAAAGACCGATGATTATCAATATTTCACGTATAAAACTTACTCGTATCGTGTCGGAAATACGGCACATAGAACTTTGGCAAATCAACCCTAGCTTTACACACGGGAACCCTGGGACCCCAGTGTGAAGTTAAGAATCGAGATTTTTTATCTGCACTCGCTCTCTATTCAAGGTAATCCTATCGCTTCACACTACTCGTACCAAATTTGTGTCGGCGAAATATTTCGGTTAAAAATGAAATATGTGTGGAAATTCGAATGAGGGAGGTGAGGTTAGGACTAGTCAGCTGTTGCCTTGCTACCACGTCTCTTTATCATAGCAAGTGGTAATAAATGCAATACCGGAAGTTCAAATTAAACTTGATATTACATAAAAATTAGGTTAATAAGGGTAATTTTTTCTAAGAGCATTGGATTACTACAACTATCAAGCATAATAATCTGATTATTTTTATGAATTTGACGGATTCCCATTATTATATACACTTTTGTAGCGACCGGAAATTGGGTTTTTGCTTGTCGTCTTGGAATTTCTTCACAAAAATACGCAATTTTTTTTTCTCTCTTTTATTACGTCGATAGCCGACCCTGGAATTTAACAGAGACGATTATTAATATATTTAGTGGAGATCAAGAAAAAATATGAAAATTCTATGGGTTGAAGCCTGACGATAGGATTACCTTAAGCGACCAACAACAGGTGGAGCGTTGAAACGAAAATATAATTTTAACAACTTCGTCTGTAGCATCAAATGACCGAAAGGGGATTCCGTTGAACGACAAAG